>JBBPCS010000480.1:11781967-11804569 GCA_037974645.1 Hollardia meadi | reverse complement strand
GATGTGTGTGTACACATCCTGTATTTGTGCTCTTGTAGTGCCTAAATGGCTGTCTGTTAGTTCTGGTTGTATCCTGGCGTTGCTCCAGAAGGTCTCTTCCTTTCACGGCTCCCTGTTTCCTCATCTGACAGTAAGTTGTGCTTGCTGGTTAAATATGTTGTTGACAACAATACCCATAATTACCAGATGTTTAAATCATTAAAATGTGCATTACCTGTTTGATATTTGTTCCATAGTTGAGCAGTGAGGACATGATTGCTGAGTTTTCACAGGTGCTGAATTGGTAAGTACCAGCTTTGTAATGGGTAGTTTATTTTTGCTCTCAAAGGGGAAATGATTGGAGATATTATTTATTATTAAATAATAACCTGGTGGTGAGTTGACATGTTGATGAAGGGATTTTAATGTAAGTGTAGAGCAACAATTTGTTGATTAATCTTTTTGTTGATCAACAGAAAATGTATCCATTTTGACAATTAATAGTTTAAGCCTTTTTTTGCAACCAAACACGCTAAACATTTGACAGTTTGATGTTCTTAAATGTGACAATCTGCTGCTTTTTCCTGTCCTATATTGAACTGTTGGTTGGATAAAACAAGACGTGATGGATATTTTCTCTATTTTCTGATGTTTTATAGACCAAATATTGAAAATCAGATTGATCATGAAAACAATTGTTTGTTGTAGCTTTACATAAATTATTGAAAAACTGTGGGATCTGGCTTGAAACTGCGTAATTTTTGTCTTAAAACATTTCACTGAAATAGTAGGAGACTTTTCTCTGTTTTAACCCCTCTTGCTTCACCAGGTCTGACTGTGTGGTGCGAGCCTTTGCCTGGCATCCTCATACAGATAAATTTGCTGTAGCCCTGCTAGATGACTCCATTAAGATCTACAATCCCAAAAGGTAGGGTGAGATTGAGACACTTCTGCAACGGTTCATGGAATTATCCCAGTGCCTTAGCTCCAAACTTTCTATAAACAATAACCACCTTACTACAATGTACACAAGAAAAAATAAAGATTAGTCAGAATTGATGAGTCCATCTCAAACCCAATATGTCCTGAGACCACTTTTTCACAGGCGGTACTGGCACCTTCACTGGCAAAATGGGACACCTTGTATTTTGATATACAAAACAGAAATGAATGAAGATGATTTAATGTCATCAAATAACCATATGAAATAAAAACTGAATCAAAATATTATTATTATATAATTATGATATTATTATAATAATATTTGCAATGTACTTTTTGGGATGTACCCAAAGTACACTGTTGGCACATGGCAACAATTTATGGGCTGTCTGTACTGCTGTCCGTAAGTCTGCACTACATATTTGTCATTAAAAAGATGAGTGCAAGATAACAACAGTAACATGAAACACTATACAGCATGAATTAACCCAGCAGCAGAGTTAAATGTTTCATTATGTGTTCACTTTTCATAACAAAATATAAGGCTGTAGATGTATTTTGATGTAACGCTGAACCTCTGATCTCAATCACAACAACTGTATGTCAGAGGTCTCTGACCTCTCAGTCATTTTGTAGCAGTGTTGTCACTGCTGAATCTTTTTTATACTGTCTCTTAGCGCCACAACTCCCACACTGAAGCATCGTCTGCAGAGGAGTGTTGCAGCTGTGCAGTGGAAGCCGCTGTGTGCCTCTGCCCTCGCTGTCGCTTGTCAAAACTGTTTACTGGTCTGGCATGTGGACCCCTGCTCACTGTCAACCAGGTACGTAAATTTTAATAAATTCATGTTCTTAATAGATAGTTGGCATTATTGTCTCAACAATTTTTTTGTGAAATTATAAAATTTTACGTATGTATTAAATTGAACGTGGTGAACACTGCTGAAACCCTGAAACTTTTTCCTTGTGCTGTGCTCTTCTTCCTCTGGACCCATCCAGGCCTTCGTCTGGTTGTGCTCAAGTTTTGTCTCATCCCGGTCACTCTCCTGTCACTTCCATCGCCTGGTCTCCAAGCGGATCTCTCCTGGTGTCGGCCTCACCTGTGGACACTGCAATGATGGTATAAGGCAGCTGCTTCATCTTTTAAGTCCAAAAAGTGATTCACAAAGTGACTGAAATTTTTACTGTGGTTGTACCTTTGGCATCAATGGTATGTTTCAGGTTTGGGACGTAGCTTCAGAAAGCTGTGTGCCACTTCAGCGTGTCGGAGGAGGCGGGGTCACCTTCCTGTCCTGGTCCCCTGATGGTAGCCATGTCCTTGCTTCTACACCGTCTGCCCTGTTCAGGTAAGAGATCGAACGTTTCACAAGATTTTTCTAATCTGCCTTCCTTACTTTTAGAGCTACAATCACACATTTCAAGTATAAGATGTGTAAAGCTGCCAGTGAATTCATGTCAAAGTTTCTCTTTCGCGATTATGTGTGCAGAGCCGAGTCAATGGCCATTTTCCATATCATAATCAAGGCCCGCTCAGCTTTCATGAATATTTATGAACATGTAAGGGATTAGTGACATAATCTGGAGATTAGCAAGTGTTACGAGATAATAAGTGGACAGGACGTGGACTTTTTACACATGGATGAAGTTTCTTTCTTCAGGGTTTGGGAGACCAGGATGTGGACCTGTGAGCGTTGGCCATGTGTGAAAGGGCGCTGCCAGGTGAAAACATGTCACCACATTTCAAGTTATTGTTCAATTAGGTAAATGGACACTTTCTAAATCATGTATCTATTAAATCATCATGTTTTTTTTTACTAATTCTTTTAGTCTGGCTGTTGGAGTCCAGATGGAAGTCGACTTCTCTTCACCGTACAGGGAGAGATGGTCATCTATGCTCTGACCTTCACTGACACACCAGGTAATCTTAATCTTTATACATAATAACCAGCTTTTCATACATAATATTCAGCGATGCTCATAATTAATTTGCATCTTTAATTATTTTACTAAAGTTGCAAGTGATTGTAGTACTTAAAAAGTGCTGATAACTTGTGTAACTTTGCAGGTTACTTAATGTGTTTAAGATTTAAGTTCAACGTTTTGTAAAAGAGGTTGACCTGTATGATGTCGTTGTCATTCAGCAGGCGTACCTACAAGCACATCAAATGGGCCACAGGCAGCAGCAGTGGTGGCTGACCTATCAGAGACAACCTTTAACACACCAGATGGAGACATCATGTAAGTGCTCTAATTGAAATTGCTAATTAGCTTAACTACAGGGGAAAAAAACTGGGATAAGCAGGGCTTCCAAAAAGACCCAGAGATAAATAGCATGGCTGTTGGAAAAAGAATCAAATATGAATTACAGCATTTAATAAAGAATTTAGTGCTGCTTGACTCCCTGTCTGTATGTGACATTACAGTAACGTTGAGTCACTGACCCGTCTCATTTGTCTGCCAGTGTTGGTGGAGAGATCCAGTCTTTAGCCTGGGACCCAACAGGAGAGAGGCTTGCAGTGCTTCTTAAAGGTCTCACTTTTCTTCTCTTCAACCTGATGAACCCAATCAGAATTACATTAGTGTTATTTTTCATTAGAAGTTTTAATAATTCATCTTATCTGTTCTCTCAGGTGATCCACAGGCAGCCGACCGGCCTGCAATCATAGCCGTGTTTAAGACAAGAACCAGCCCCATTTTTGAGCTTTTGCCATGGTTTGTACTTTCACGTGTTTTTACATCTTATATTTGTGCGGTTTTAGCAGAGCTCAAAAGTATTGCATATCCTAGTGTAGCACTTACTGCATATCCAATCTGCATTGAACACTTGTTGTGTATATCTGTTTAGTGGTTTTGTTCAAGGGGAGCCTGGCGCTGAGCCAAGGCTGATGCAGTTCCACCCGAGTTTCCAGCACGGAGCTCTGCTCACTGTGGTCAGTCTTACCCTAAATATCCTATATATTTTTAAATCTCATATTATTTAAGTAAATAATGTGGTGGTTTCATTCATAAACCGGGTTGTACTGAATTCAATTTCAACAAAAAAACAGCCTTAGAAGGAATTAAAAAGCCTTAAATGATCCTTACAAGATATTTTATATTTCCTGCCTTTGACAATAATGTTAGTTCTAAAATGATTTTGTAATTGATTGTGGGCTGCTGGGAGACGTTATCCACTTCAGTCAGTTCCATCAGACCTGTTGCAAAGAGTAGCAGATGACAGTAGCTGTGAAGTCATTATCTCATCATGTGGAAGGGCCTGAATTTTTGCTTAATTGGGTCATCCATCCATCCATCCATCCACCACTTATCCAGGTTCAGGTCAAATTAATATTTAATATGAATTATATGTTACTGCTTGGAAGTACAAAAATAAATGTGACATGACAATAAATCATTCTCAAACTGAAAACGGGGGTTGTCCACATCTAAGGTCCCTATTAAGGCAGGTGCTGGACCGATATGTGTAAAACACCTGAAAAACATGAAGAAGGTCCACACACTGAAGCTCCCTTGAGGTGCAATTTATGCTTTTCAGACTTTAGACATTGAAGAAGAGCATGAGCTCGAAACGTCACTTGGGTTTGTTCTAAATTGATGGCACTCTCATGTTTTTCATAATAAATCATTCTCTGCCATATCGTCCCTTCTGGTTTTCCATCATACTTGCATACTTTGAGTTGTACGATAGTAAAACAGGTAGAAATTGTATTCTGTGTAGTGTCAGATTTAACTTGGTGACCCCTGCAGTAACCCTGATGAATGGATGACCTCATTGTTTACTCCCTCTGTTCTCTACCACCTCCAAAGTAACATTTCTCTTTCTGTTCTCAGTGTTGGTCCAGTGGAAGAATTACCCATGTACCTTTCTACTTCCTGAGCACTGGTGTCCCCCATTTTGGCCTCAGTGGCAGTCCATTACTGCCACGCCCTCAGACAAGGCCCACAGACTTTGCCAATCAGTCGCTCTTTACAGAGCTCACATCTTGATTGACTCTCAGCCACCATCACATACTCACAAGTCATTGTTGTTATCATGGTTTGTCAATAAATGTCTTCTTCCTATTGTAATACCTGTTTTGTCTCAGATTTGTCACATTTAAAATAAATAGACTTTTTCTGACTTAATGATGAATTGCGGCTCCCAAATGGATGGCTAAACAAAATTGATGCAGCAGAACAAGAAAATTTTAGTATGTACTGTTTTCCCTCTTGAAAAGTGTCAAAATAAAGTATAGGCTACTCAAAGCAGACAAGCATGTACACTAAATATGTTGATACATACTACTCTCCTACAATGCAATGCACAAAGGTAATGGAGGAACTACCATGAACCACTCAGCTGGAAAGAAGGCTGGCTACCGTCTTTTTTTGTTTATTGCACAAACTTTTCTTCCTTGTGAAAAACTGGTGGATTAAATCACGCCCATTTCCGTATGATGAAAGCCTCAGCGGCTGCGTTCCCATGCCAACTGCGCTCAAGCTGAACAGGACAGCTACAGTAGGCTGGCGCATTGAATTGGATGAATTTACTGTTTTATTTTACATTGACTATCAGACCACAGTTAAGATGGGAATTAGCTAGCTAGCATGTTATTTGCTAACTGTATGTTCAGTCGATGTCTGTTGAGTAATACAAAGTAAATTTTGAAGGACGAACAATGACATTTTGAGTTCACAAGCATAGAGCATTGACATAAATAAAGATGGACATGAGAGCTCCCTAAAAGTGAAGCTAAAACATTTTGATCGCCCCCTGGTGGTGGGCTGCAGTATAGGTCATAAACCCCCTGCTCAATAATATCAAGTAGGACATGAGCCAAACTAAAAACTCAAAGTACACCTCAAATAAATTTTTCCCAAAGATGGTTTCTAGCGTTGTAGGTAGTTCTTATCACGCTGATGTATGTTCAACTGTTCGTTTTTTCTGATCAGTTTGGTTTTAATTAGTTATTTGATGCTATAAAAACGGGGTGAAATGTCATTATTTACAGCTGAGTCCTGCTCGCGATTGGGCGGGAACTTGGGCTCCGCTGCCCGGTGGCTACTGTGCAGCCTCTGGCTCCGAACAACATCACCAGCGCAAGATGGCAGCACCCGTATCCGGGATATTTTGGCTTCACTTTTGTACAACTAGAGGAAGTGGAGACCTGTAGTCCATCTTCATTTATGTCAATGGCATATGCCGGGAGAGTAAGATAAGTTTAAAAGTTTAGTTCCAGTCGAAAGTGGCGACAAGCTCTAAAATTGGTCTATGAACTAATAAAATAAACGCCATTAGACCATCAGTCCAGGCTAACTTCTTTCTACTGGAAAGCTACATATTTAGTCAGACATTTTTTATCAGCTTATGCATGAAATTGTATTAATTATAGGCTAATGTGTTTAGGTCGTGAATGACATTTTATTTTAAACAACAATTTGTCACTTTTAGGGCTTAAGTCAAGCTTTTATTACTCAGGACAGACCAGAGAGGAAGCTGGCCACAGTACAGATAGTGATGCAGCTGCTCCAATGCATCATTACTTTACAAAATACTACAAAATGTCCTTTATGTTTGCCTGTTACCAGTAGTTCAGACAAACAGGAGCCAACTACATCCAGCCTCACCCTGAAACCGCAGAATGAATACAGTACTTTTATTCTTTTTGTTATGAGATTCTCTCATCAAAATCTGCATACGCACTTGCATCACAGTCTTAAGCTTTCACTCACTCTCACACAGACTATGCACTCACAGTCAAGAGAAACTGACCTCATGAAATACACGTATAAAAAAAAACATTTAAGCACACATGTTGAAAGAAGAAATACGTCCCCACACCATTTGTTTTTATTCAAATCTCAAAAAACTTCATTCTTAATTCGGTTTTCCTTTTATTTTCCACTTTACATCAATTAGAAGTGTAACAAAATAAAAACAAAAAAAAATTATCATAATAAAATTTATTCAAAAAATGTACACGCCCTCACACACACAGAGACAACCCACCCTGGTTGTATTTGAGCAACCGTCTTCTGAGTCCCGCGTTCAGCAGTGGGGGTCTGGACCCCAGAGGAGGCATCCAAGTAGCCCCAGTCTCCCCTGTCTTAACCCGACTGCACCCCTCCTCCAGGGTGGAGTGTGAGTGTGTTGTGTGAGGCTAGTGGGAATTAGGGTTGAGGGGGGCAGCGTTTGGTGGAAACTGAATTACAGAACTCATAGCACCTTCTGAAGAGAGAGCAACCCAAAGCAAAGATGGCCATTCAGCCCCAGATCCACCTGAAAGCTAATTGTTGGTCAGCTCAGATTTAAACTCAACATTTTCACTTTGTTTTTCAGCGTGAGGTAGCTTTAAACAATCTGGATGACTACAATAAAGAAAGCAAAACAAATTTCCCTAAAATTCTTTGAAACAAATTTTTTGGATGAGAACTGGGCCTTCTTCTGATGGGCAGTCAAGGGATACAGGACACTGACTCATACATCCCGAATGTAACTTCACTTTCCAAAAAGTGTTGGTGTGCATATAGACACATGTACACACATAATGTGGAAATATATATAAAACCATCTGGTTGTTTATAAACACAGACTTTTACAACAATAGAACCAAGGATTTATAATACACAGTAAAGGTTTTGCTCCTGCTCACGATGGACAGGCCTGGAGCAGCACCTGGATTTGATTTTACTTACTGAGAATATTTATTTTTGTCTACACTGATTCAAAATGCCCTATTTTTGTGTGTCAGGAGGGAAGGAGGGAGGGAGGGAGGGAGGTGGAGTAGGACTGGGACAGAGGTTGTGTTCGGTAGTGGAAAGGGGGCTTGTCTTACTTACAAAGTGAAACCCACCCAGTCCTACTTCAACTCTGCCCATTCAGGTTAGACAATAAATAAGTGACATCAAGCCATGTTTCTGTTCTCCATAACTTGTTCTCTTGGTCCCTCTTCCTCCTGGCTCTGACTCATTCCTGTCAACAGTGGGCCATGGGAAACATGACTGGATCTCGGGAAGCGGGTTGACAGAGAATGCTGGTGTGATGTACAGATATTGCCGATGCCCTTCAGTGCTAACATCCAGGGAGTACAACTGGGAGAGCACTTCGTTGTTAGACAAATAGTATCAATTTTTCTTTTAGAATTTCCAGTCTTCTTTATTGTGGAAGTGTGTGTGTGTGTGTGTATGTAATGTTTCATGGTTGAGTTTATTTCCTGTGTTTTTGGGGGGCCATTGTGATATTCCACTTTACAAGAAGCAGACTGCGCCTACATCCACTCCAAACTCCTGATCCGCTCCTCCTATGTCCATCGGAGCAATGTCCACGATTGGCAGACGGGAGGTTTTCTGTGTTTTGTACTCAAAGACAGTCTTGCCCCACCGGCCTGTATGTTTCTGTTGGTTGAGAGTAGAGAAATGTGTTAACAGCAATCTTATGATTCGGTGACAATTTACATTTAAATTAAATTTATTTTTTCTGGTTCAATTTTGCAGCTGTCTGCCCTCACCTTGCAGCCATCCTCCAACACGCTGTATGTGAAGCGACTGTTGCCCTCCGCGCGGATCTCCACATCGTTGGAGCCCTGCAGCAGCAAAGCCTTCTTCAGGTTGCCTGTGGTCTGGTCCATGTAGGCAACACTGTTCTTGCAGTGGTAAGTCAGGTTCTGGGATGCTTCAGTGGACAGAAGCCTCAAGAAGGTGAGCTGGACACTGGCAGCTATGGCAGCAGGGCCTTCCTGAGCGTAGCTGAACTGTACGAACAGAAGAGAAGTCGAGGAATTCTTTAGCAGCTTTCACGTTGAGGATCGAGGTGAGTTTATGGATAAAGGAATTATCTGTGGCTCTGTATTGTAAAAGCACTCACGTGGAATCCTCCATTCATGGTCTCTCCGAACCAGACGTGTTTGCGGTCCTTGCTCTTGCTGCTCCACCAGTTCTTTTGTGGTACCTTGGCGATGCTTGGGTAGACGCAGGTCTCTCCAGTTTCCATGTTACAGAAGACCTTGATGGCATCGGCTGTGCTGCCAATGTTGGGATCAACCCAGTAGTCACCTGGAGAGATGACAGAAGTGGATTAGTTAGGAGTGAAGCTTGAAAAAAATTAATGCAGTTTTGACAAATAGATGGTAAGCCCATGTAATGGCTCATATCCAAAGTCCTAAATGTAATTTGAAGGAATGTCCTTTAAGATTAATAAAATACAGCAGGATTTTAAAGTCAACACTGGAGGGATAATCAGAAAGTTGACAGTTTTAGTTTAGTTCATTAAGTTTATTTATATCAGGGACCATGCACAAAACACATTACTCTCAATGATAAGAAAAGATGCTTTGCACTAGATTTAGCTAGCCTGCTTTATTCCTCCTATAGTTACTCAGTAATATACCATATTTGTTGAGTAATATTTCGATAATCTAACCAGTATGATTTATATGAGCCCGTAAAAGCCTATCAATGTACCTGGCTACCTCTTTTCTAAATCTGTAAAATCTCCCATGTTCAGTACACTGTATCAGTGAATCTACAGCACCATGACAATTAGAGGGAAAATATATGTAGAGCAGAGCATCATCAGCATATCATCTCAATGCAGCCATGCTTTCAGAGACTCTTATCAACAGAGACAGCCCCTGGCTTTCAAGTACATTTAAGGGTTGATTTATTTTCAAACTTATTAGATCCAGAAATACCAGGATTGGGGGTTTGGCTTATTCCAAACTCATTTGAACAAGACCGATCTATTCAGTTTTTCAGTGGTTGATTAGACCTTGGATTTGTGTGGAGTGATGCTGAGAGTTTGCTGAAGTCACCATAGTCTGTGTACTCAGACTTTGGCTCAATCAATCAATTACAGTCTGTACACTCCCAAAGACTGTCTCTGTGCTATTATGGGGGCTAAATCCAGACTAAGAATAGCCACGTTTTCTTTGAGCAGTTTGCTGACTCCTGAGTTGATTGTAAACATGTTTTTCTATGACATTATTTTAAAAAGTGATATTAGAAGTTGCTCTTTTTTAACCAAGCACTCAATAAGAGTATTTTGAGGCATTTCAGGTAGAAATATCAGAAAAGAAAACTGTTAATAATTTCCAACAACCAATTATGAACCTTTTTCCCAACTTACCACTCTTCCACTCAGGGTGGCACAGTTTCAGGTCTCTGCAGGTGCGAGCAGGGTTCTTCTGGGAGCCGTCAGGGCTGCGCAGGGTCTCAATCTGGTTGTTGAGGGACTTGAGTGTAGAATCAACCTCCATGTCATGCTGCCTAAGAGAGCTGGAGGCCTCATCAGCCCTCATGTACCTGAGAGGATCAGGGGACTTCTCAGTCTGACCCAGACCAGCGAAGGCAGACAAGTCGATGCCAGGGCCAGGAGGACCAGGGGGGCCAGGAGGTCCGGCGTTACCAGGAGGACCCTAAAGGAGGGCGAAAACGGGAAAATGGACTGATCAGCAGGGCATGTGCAATCAGTTGTAGCAAGACAGAACTGAAAAAGTACAGCAAGTGTTACGTACAGCAGGACCAGCTTCTCCAGAACGCCCACGAGGTCCAGGGGGTCCAATGGGGCCAGAGTGTCCATTTGATCCATCTTTGCCAGCAGGTCCAGCTGGTCCGGGTGGTCCCTACAGAAACAGTGAGTGTTAAAGTAAAAGCCAGTGGATGCTAACATCTTTGTGTAAATATGAAACATAACTTCATTTACTGAACTTGTGCTTTCTATTCAAAGTGTAGAGTTATATTGGTTATTATTTCAGATCCATCATGCAGTCTGTATAAGAAAAAAAAAGCAGATAATGTAATTCAAAAGTGCCAGCAGTTTCTCCCCATTACCCCAATCACCTCCAGACCCTTTGGCTTATGCATGAAGATTATTTGTGTGGTGACATTTCCCTTCATTTTTCTTATCATGCAGTGCTTAGCTAATCTTGAATAGATATTGAAGTCCATTTCCGATCTCAGCAGGAGTGGTTTGACAAACCGTGGTCCCCCCCATCTGTCTGCCTCTTTTCCCTTGCAGAGAGTAATTACAAAATGCCTCAGCTGCCCATCTTATCACAGTAGTGGGTAATTAAAAAACGTGGCCTTTCCTGTCCCTGTCTCCGTCAGGTGATTGGAGAATTGCAAAAAGACTAACCTGTGCCCTTCATTACCATCACATATCTTGGGCTTTAAAGCAGCAGGATAGAAATGTAATAAGAGCTTTTCTACTCTTTCACTCTTTGCGTTTGCTCAGTTTTCTCACCTTAGCTCCGCTTGGTCCCGCAGGTCCGGCAGCTCCAGAATCTCCGGAGGGACCCTGTCAGGACAAGGGCAACAACAGATTAGATGGTAGAACAGACAGATGAAGGGAAGTAAAATGGAAAAAATGGTACTGCAGGGATGAACTATTAGATTTGGATTACTTACAGGAGGTCCAGGAAGACCCTGCAGACCAGTGAATCCACGGTGGCCCTTCTGTCCCCTCTCTCCAGTCTCACCAGCCTCTCCCTTGTCTCCGCGTGGTCCTTGTGGTCCCTTGAGTAAAGTTTTAACATGTATTAAATACTGTATGTGTGTAGCACTTTTAATTCCCTGAATCAAAATCAAATAAACTTGACATGATATTGTTGCAGTTTGAGATGATGATACTCACAGCCATTCCTCTAGCGCCAGCAGGTCCAGCAGGTCCTGCAGGTCCTTGAGCACCCTAAAGAAAGAAATAATAATGTGGGTGCTTCCTCATGTTAACATCAAAACTATGAATCAGTGCCTGAACACTTATCTTATGGTCCCTGCAGTGTGTTGTGTTACTTACAGCCTCTCCTCTGTCTCCCTGCTTGCCGAGGGGTCCGACAGGTCCGGGGGCACCAGGGGCACCAGGAGCTCCAGGGGCACCAATAGGACCGGTGTTGCCTCGCTCTCCCTACAGGAAGACACAAGGTGATTACTCAAGATAACAACAGTTTCTGCAGACTGGCAGATCTAGAAGATTTTTGTCAAACTGTTATTTATTAAACTAGTTTCAGATTTTTATGAGGCTGAAGTCTCTCACCTTGACTCCAGCAGCTCCGTCTCTACCAGGAGGTCCATCTGATCCAGGGGTACCCTGAGATACAGAAACATGGGTTTTAATTTATATCGCATCAAGATGATAGTATTGTTTTCTGACTATATTGTAAATGTGGTCATTGTGTAATTTCTGCAATTGTAAATGTGCTGCCTGCTTCTACACCCATAAAAGTGATGCAAAACTGATGTCCTGACATTGTGATTTGTAACCTTTTGTTGTTATTATTGTGTAGTTCTGACCTCTCTTCCAGTCTCTCCAGCAGGTCCAGTAAGTCCAGGGGGTCCCACAGGTCCAGGAGGTCCGCGGTCGCCAGAAGAACCAGGAGCTCCTTGTTTACCAGGTTCTCCCTAAACACAAAGAAAATATTATTAAAAACATTTCAATAGCTCCTTTGACACTTTGCACATAATAATTTTCTGACTTCCAACTAAGCAATCACTCTTTAAAATCATTTGCTCTTCAAGGATAGTGTAACTAACAAAAGTAAGTCTCAGGCAAGTCTAAGTTAGATGAAGGCCTATCTGACATAATTGTATGAATTAATAGAAATGTTGAGGTGCTTCCAGATGTCAGAGTATTGATACTTTTCCAGTACCACATGCTTAACACATTATGATATCCGCATCTGATAATATCAAAGGTTCTCCAATCAGATTTTCAATCCAAGGCTGCAGAGATATTAACATTATTACAAATGCCTTTTCTGTACCAGCACTGTGTGCAGGTTGTTGATAAAAAAAAAAAAAATCCCATTTTGTGTGCCTAGGACTTTTTTCTTTTTGCCATGGCATCGAAAGAGGTATTGAGAGTATAGGGTTTTTTTTATAGTCGTAGTGTATCCAAGTTTAAAATTCTGGTATCCTGACAACCTTATGTTTCATATTTCAAACAGCTCACATCAAAGCTAAAAAGTACATATTTGTATAGAAAAGGGTTGGGTCAGTTACTGAAGACAAATTACATGACAATTTTTGTAATTAGTAATTTAATCCATCGCATTACAAAAAAATGTAATCTAATCTGACTATTTATGGATGACCTCTAAATCAAACATTGAAAATATTATACTTTATACTAAAAATGCACGCAGGCACAAAAATGTGAGTTCCACAAATAATTTTTTCTCTTTAAACATCTCTTTTCAATGCAACTAAAATACATTTTGCATATTCAGTATTTACAGTTGTTCAAATCAAATTACCCTCACAAAAAAAGGACAGGCATGTACTGTCTGTGTGTATTCTACAATATGTGGGATGGTGTTGTGTTCTTGTTGCTGCTGTTTTTTAATCAAAGGCCACAAGAAGGATTTTGCTCTTGCAAGACAAGAGGAGCTCTTAATCAAAATGTCTATCTTTCATTTTCAATAAAGATTAAAAAGGAATATTACATAAAAAATATTAGTTAAGCCACCGTTAACAAAACTGACAACCTCAGAGGAGGTTCAGAGTCAGTTCTATATCAAAGAACTTACTTTGATATAGTTTCATAATTTTAAAATTGCCATATTTTAAAGATGGAATCAGAAATGCAACCAAGTAATGTTTGACATTAACTATAATATTATAAAATTTTCCAGCTGTAATCTGGCTTGATTATAGTTAACATAATCCTAATTATATGTAATTTGTTACTACCCAATCCTGTATATATACATATATTAACAAGAGCACTTACAGAAGGTCCAGGGAGTCCAGGGAAGCCCCTCTCTCCACGCTGACCAGGCAGACCTACAATACCACGAGATCCAGCCAGACCCTGAGGACCTGAAGGCCCATCAGCACCCTACAGAGTCATGAAAGAGAAGAAGAAAGTTCTTACTATGCTGTACCAGACTGACTTTAAAGTGTTTCATCATGTCAGTAAAGTGCAGTTTTTATTCAGTGTGTTTATGAATATTAGGCTGAAGTAGCAGGTGATTGAGACTGGATGTTGTCTCAGCACATCAAATAAAAATCAAACTCACAGGTGGTCCATCCTCTCCAGGTTCTCCCTTCTCTCCTTGTTGGCCAGGAGCTCCACGTAGCCCAGCATCTCCCTGTCTTCCTGGGGGGCCGCCATCACCACGAGCACCCTTTGGTCCATCTTTGCCAGCGGGACCAGCAGGGCCAGTCGCGCCAGGGTTACCCTGTGATGGAAAGAGAGTGAATTTCAGCGGGTAAGAGCAGAAATACCCTCACAGATCATTTTCGATTGAAATTAATTTCCCTTCTTGGAATTTGTTATTCATGAAACACTCACATTAGGGCCAGGAGATCCAACTCTGCCAGCAGCACCAGGGAAACCAGTAGCACCCTTTAAAAAAAGAAAAATAGTTCAGCAAACATGAAATACCCAACCTGTTGACCTGTGTGATACATCACTATTATCTATATCTATCACTATATCATCAATAACTTTGTATCAAAAATGTGTATTAGGATAATATGAGATTACCAGGAAGAAGTCAGTAAATATAAATTATCATTAAATAGCATCTCAATTCAAAGTGGTCTGTATGTGAATGCACCAAAATAAAGAAAAATCACTTTGAATGCACAGAATTAAGCTACCATACACTCTTAACGAATAGCTCTGAATCTTCTAGGCATTTTAAACGGAAGATATTTCGACATGTCACGGTAGGAAAAGCTCAGATGTTGAATAATAAAAATAATGAATGAATTAAATTTAGTTGCTTTGGTTTTAGACTCCTTGTATATTCCATACTGGCTCTGTCTGTCTGCTTACTGTGACATCTAAATGTAATGTTATTAATAGCAGCTGTGTTTTCGGACTATGACAAGTCAAAATGTCTGCGATTGGTTATGAGATAATTTTTTCCTTCCGGTGCTATATACGTTTTTTCCCCCTCTTTTTTTGTTATCCGATTTAGAGCTCAGGATGAGTCAGAAACTATTGCTGCGGTGGGCCTGTGACGTCCAACGACACATTGTACAGTATGTGATATTGGGTCATACAAAATAAATGTATCTTGACTTGAATTAGGTCATACACATTGAGCCATACTTAACTCTTGATTGATGTCTTATCAGAGGCATCCCTGCCGTTCTCCTTACTGTTGGAACTTACTTTGCTTTAAGTTAGGGAGGCTAGCTCTATCAATATGTTTACGTAGGAGACTAAAATAGAGACTTCTTTAATCTAAATTGATCTGTGGACATGATTGACTAGCCTCACAATTTGATTTACCGTATGTATGATATTCAACTTGACATTGTGTATGTTGTGTGTAAACATGTTTATAAATTCCTTCAGGGCTACAACTAACGATTATTTCCATCATCAATTAATCTGCTGATTGTTTCCTGTATTCATGATGCGGCTGGTAAAATGTCATATAGTCAAAAAACACAAGTTACAATTTCCCGAAGCACAATTTGCCACCTTCAAATGGCTTGTTTTATCCAACCAACAGTCTACTACCCAAAAATTGACTTAATACCACACAAGACAAAGAAAAAAGTCCTCACAATTGAGAAGTTTGAACAAACGAACAAACAAAATATTGAATGTTTGATATTTTTGCTTGGAAAATGATTTAAACGACGAGTGGGTTATAAAATTATTTGGTGATTAATATTCTGATGATCGACTCACCAGTTAATCAACTAATCATTTCCACTCCGCACTCCTTTTCTTGCTTATGTGAAGTTTTTTGAGATGTTGTTGCACTCATAAATCAGTCAGTAAATTAATGAATGAAACAATGAGTGAATCAATCATGAATCAAGGTCCAGAACTGTGAAATGTACTGTATACAGTATGTAATGTAATGTGTATAGGTTGTATCTGTACTGTGTGATGGATTGTAGTAAAAACAAGATACTTACAGGAGCTCCCTGAGCACCACGCGCTCCTTTAGGTCCAGATACACCAGTAGGTCCCTGAAAAAGGGAAACCACAATTACTCGTGTTGGTATTACACTAGAGTGACTTCCAGAAATGTGACCCAAGATACATAGGTCTGGTTCCAGGGACTTTATTTTGAGGTCTGAATACCCACCACAGGTCCAGGGGCCCCTGATGGTCCCTGAGGTCCAGGAGCACCGCTCTCTCCCTTCTGTCCGGCCTCACCAAGCTCTCCCTTGGCACCAGGCTGACCATCTGCACCCTGGATATTATAAACAGAACAGTAATGTTGGCAGAATGTCGATGAATGGAAATTTTTACGAAAAAGAAAAGTACTTCATTTGAACAAAAACTTGACTTTACTTACAGGAGGTCCAGCAAAGCCAGCAGGACCAGGAGGACCCAGCTCACCACGGTCACCCTGCAAGAGGACAGAAGAGACGGTCAGTCAGGACAAGCTGAGATGAGATACTGATGATGTTTTTATCATCACTTATTTTTATTTGTTCTTTGACACTATGTTTATTGGTTTTTGTAATAAAAAAACAGAACATGGATATTAAATATAAATAATTACAGAGGGAAAATGATAAAAGAGATAAATATGTTCATCTGAGAAGAATGACTCAGCCAAACAATGAATAGTGTGAAATCCTTTCATCATCCTATGTGGCAGACAACCCTGAAGCATCAACACGTTCAAGTCTTATAAAAACTCAACTTTATATAAATCAGAGCCAAACAGCAAGACTTAATGGAAACATCTTTTAGAGGACAGCAGTCAACAGTAATGTCTCTACACTACAAATTCAGCTTAGTGATCCCTCCTATTGTGTTATTTTAATGCGATTATCAATTCCATTTGAGACCAAACACATATTACTCTTTACACCAACCAGTCTTTGAACTAACTTGTACTGGGAACATTTTGGAGTCACACCAAGTTAGAGCTTATTTGGAAGTAAGAGCCACAGACACGCACCAGCTGATCAACTCTGGTTAGGGGTGTCACGATATGCTGATATTGACAATAACAGTGATATTTTTAAAAAATTACATATTGCTATCATGTTAACAATATACATATGATAATATCGATAATAATATAATCCAGCATAGATGTTAGGTCTTGTGAATCTTTTCAGTATTCATTAAGTGTAATTGTTCTTTTTCTCTCTCCACCTCCCTACACTTATTTTATGAATTTGACTGACAGAAAAAGGTACTTACAGGAGCACCGCGAGTACCAGGAGCACCATTCGGGCCATTGGGTCCAGTCTCACCCTGGACAGGAGAGAACCAGTCAGTCAAATAACCAAAATAACAAATGGACTTTATGAATGTTAATACACACACACATACTGTACATCTGTTTATTATAGGTGAATTGGGCCCCTGTTCATTCAGACTCAATTTAAACATTTTACCTTTTCACAATTCCAAAGTGTAACAGTGTTCTCACCTTGGCGCCGTTGGGTCCAGCTGGACCAGGAGGACCAATGGGACCAGTCAAACCCTGAGACAGGAAAAGATGTATGGAGAGATAAGAGGAGGAAAGAACTTACAAAGAACAGAGTTTGGATGTGATTTAATCTGAGACCAAGGATTTATCTTGAACTCACTCTAGCACCATCCTTTCCAGGAGCTCCCTCAGGTCCTTTCTGTCCGTTGTCACCCTGTTGGACAAAGACGAAGGCTGCATGTTAATCACACATAAAACTACAAGGCCTCCAGTCATAACATTTGCTCTATTAAATGTACCGTTTCACTCATGCAATAACCCATACTAATACGATGAAAGTACACTTTGCCAACTTATGAAATCATCTGTTACTCACTCTGTCTCCCTTGGGTCCTGGGATACCACCAGTCCCTCTCTCTCCAGGCATACCCTGCAGGCCAGGGGGTCCCTGGGATCCAGCAGCACCAGCTGGTCCAATGGCTCCCTGAATAAGAATTAGAACTTGTCAGTCAATAAATATGAAGCTATAGCTAACAGATGGTTAGCTTAGCTTAGCATAAAGACTGTAAAATGGGGGAAACAGCACCTCTAATGCTCACTTAACATGTTTGTATCTTGTTTATTTAATCTGTACAAAAACCGAAGTGTTAAAACAACACATTGTGTTGTACAAGGAGTTATGTGTCTGGGTACTATTTCTTGGCTGGGTACAGTAACTTCCTGGACTAACTTCCTTGATGTCACTTTGAGGTTGCCTGGCAACCAGCACAGACTCCAGGAAGTTTGTTCTTTTAATCATTAGATTTAAAAAAAAAAAATAATTATTCTCAAAAACAACGAGACATTATTTAAATTTTGGCGTTTCAAGAACAACTAATTTTGATTGAACAACTTTTGATGTGTTCTTCTGATAGATAGAACATAAATCTAGTCAACTCAGATTTATGTGCAAGTTCTTTCAAGCTGCACAATGGAAATAGTGAGCGGCGGAACTGCTGTATAGCCAGCTAAAGATTATGCTCAATGGACAGTAAGCAATGCAGCAAAGCAACAGTTTGAATCTAAACATAAAATCTGTCTCAAAGTCATCCACTGACCTTGGGTCCATCACTTCCAGGTGTTCCGGGAAGTCCACGAGGTCCCTGAAGACCCTGAGCTCCAGCACTGCCCCTCTCACCAGGGAAACCACGTTCACCCTGTTGGGAGATAAAAGACACTGAATTGATGGGAGAAACGAGAAAAGGTAGAAGTTGTTCAGTTATGTGGCATTGAGCGCTTAGGTTGGGTCATATGTAATACCAAGATGATAAAATCGAGGTCTTCGTGTATGAAAACAATAACGTACATTTATTAACGTGTTTTTCATGTATGAACCGTGTGTGACAGGCTCTCTGAAATGATTAGAAATGATTAGAAATGAAGACATGAAGCTTTAACAAGGAAACTCACTCTAGGTCCAACAGCACCAGGAGCTCCACCCTCTCCAGGAACACCCTGCACAGAGAGAGAAGACCCAGTTTTATTCCTGTGTGTTATTACACACATCTACACTTCGGTATCATAAAACTTCTGTTGCGATTTCATTGTTAGTCCTGGTATAAATAGCCAAAACAATTAATCTTACAAGTATAACTTCAATCCACTATGTTGCAATGTAATGAAAACCATTTATTCTGGGCTCTGAGGCTTTTACAGATCTGTACAGTAGAGGGGACTTTAGTACCTCCACAAAAGAAATTTCAGCTATTAGTTTGATTTCCTGTCTGTGGCGGCAGTGTAATTTAGTTATGGATTAACTTGAACAAGCTGTACAGAAATGAAATACAAAAAGTAAGAAATATAAATTGATTTACATGTAGGTGCAAGATCTTAAAACTTGGCAAATATGTTTTAGTTTTTTTTTTTACATAGATGTTTTTCTTTATGAAGCCTAAAGGTAAAATGTGATGTTACGACAGCCACTTCACATCAATCACAAAAACCTATGAGGCAGATTACAAAAAACACAATCAATATACCAAATTATACGATGACTAAAATAAAATATGCAATGGAATAATGTAAAAAAAACTTAGAATAAAGACTAATGATAGGAGCGTGTTAACTGCGCTGTAACATTAAATAGCTAGACTAGACTAGACTTGATTTGTAACATATATTTGCAGGGTTAAATTATTTTAAAACAAAGTGTAATGTGATAGTTTAACAAGATGATGAGTGTGTTTAACTGCCAGCTAACATTTAGCATTAGCACTGGGATATTTAGGTAGCTTCTTCTTGTTGCTGATAGCAGTGCTGCTGAAACAAAGCAAGATGGTTACAATAGACTGATGCTTAACTGAATAAGCCACAGTTACCTTTAATGTCAGATACATAAAATTATCTGTATTGTCTTGAACTGGAAACTGTTTTAGCTAGTCTTTCACAACCTCTGTTTGTACATATGCTGTTATCTTCAGGAAAAGTTTGGGTATTCAGAATTAACATCATTTGGCATGTAGGTGGTACTATACAAGCTCTGGGATACTTGTAGTTTGCATCCAGAGGATTGATTTGTTAACTAAGATAGACATACAGGTGCACCAAATCACAAGTCACAGGTAAACACTCACCTGGTCTCCAGGTTTTCCAGCCTCTCCATGGGCACCAGTTGGGCCAGGCAAACCCTGTCCAACAGCATCAAAGGATTAATTATATGATCTCTGTAAATATAGACTGTTTTCAATACTGTTTTCCTGAATAAATGACAAAGTTTTAACTCATATTGAAAATGAATTATACTAATATTCAAGCTTCAAGGAATGGACATGACACTAAGTGTTTAATTTCCAGACTGTCCATCTTTTTGATGAGAAAATAAATTCACCTGGAAGCCAGAAGGTCCAGGCTGTCCTTGCTCTCCTCTCTCTCCAGCAGGTCCCTATGATAGACAGGTGATGAGTTGAGGACAAAGAGCAGGTGATAGACCGTATCAGCTGAGTGTAAGAAATATCTCACAACATGTAATTAAGCTGAAATACTCACAGCAGGGCCAGGAGGTCCAGCAGCACCAGTCTCACCATCTTTACCGGACAGACCCTGTTCAGAGAGGAGTATTTAAATTATTACAAAGTGATCTGGAGACAGAAAATGATGAATCCATTTTTGGAGAAAATGTACTCACTCTTAGACCAGGGCGACCCACAAGACCCTTCTCTCCTGGCTTGCCAGATTCACCCTGTTGAAGAGAAATCACAGAAAATGACCCACAGGAAGTCTCTTTAACTTGGAGTGCTACACTGCGACACAGATGTATTTAGACATCCCCAATGTTCCTACTCTTATAAAAAACTCACATTGGCTCCTTTTGGTCCGGGGAATCCCATCACTCCTGGCTGTCCACGGGCTCCCTGAGGGCCAGGTGGGCCAGGGCGACCGTCCTCACCAGCGGCACCCTGTCAAAGTCACAATGTAAAAATCACAAACAGCACATAAACCCAGAGATAACAGATATCAACTTTGATGTTCACACTTGTGTATGCTCATCATGATGCTATGCTCGCATACAGAAGGATTATTATACTAGCATGCACCCATCTCATGTCTAAATAATTTCTGTTAATTGTGAATTACACTACAATGTATAGTCTTATTCAATACAAGGCTTTCTTTTTAGAACATGGTAATTAAGTGTTGTGGTTGATATTTCCTGTGTTTGTAAGAACACATACAGTAGTTTTATCATATTTTTAAGTGTTTTTGTGTTTAAAAGCTTCTGGGAAGCCATTAAATTGGTCAGCTCTTTTTGCTGTTATGTAAACATATAAAAACTGTGATGCCAGGATACCATAACAAATCAAACAGTGAATTTCTATTTGACTCCTAGTAGAAATTCTGTAATTTTTTTTGCTTGGGATCTTTTAAAATGCCTGGTCTTATTACAGAACTGAAATACTGAAACCTTTCATAAGCATGACAGGAAGCAATATCTTAGGGTTAATACTGTACTTACAGTGGGTCCAACTTTGCCTTGAGGACCAGCATCTCCGGGACGACCAGTAAGACCCTATGAATGGCACACAAATTTTTAGAGATCATCAACATCGTTCAAAAAGTGGGACAAATCTCTGCAATGCATAGAATCAAACAAAATCACAGAGTTCAAACCAAATATCCATCTGGTTTGAGAATAATTTTACATGCAAGCAAGCCGTCTGTCTGTTTCTGGGGTGGTAATGAGTGAAGCTGCAGGACTCACTCTGGCTCCAGGGAGGCCAGGCTCTCCTGTGCGTCCAGGGTCTCCAGTAGCACCTTTAGGCCCAGCAGCACCAGCAACACCACGGTCACCAGGGGCACCCTGAAGAATATCACACCAAAGAAAACCAGTTGGTATATATCTAGTAACAGCATCTTTCTTGTGCTGTAGTGCTCAGATTAAGTCAATATGTTCACAGTGTCAGTGAGCTGGAATCAATTCTGACTCTTAAAGAAATGCCATTTTACAAAAGACCCACCTTAGAACCAGCAAGACCATCCTGACCTGGGAAACCACGGTTACCAGGAGCTCCCTGCAAAGAATCACAGAGATACATTTCTGTTATTGTGCCTTGAATAGCAAGTAGTTCATAATGTCAATTTTTGCCAATATTATTGTACATCCTGTTTACTTACTCTCTCTCCTGGAGGTCCGATTGGTCCAGCACCTCCGGGCTCTCCTCTAGCACCTCTCTTTCCTTCTTCACCAGCAGGGCCAGGGGCACCTTGAGGACCAGTGGGGCCCTGGAGAAATTAAGATATGGAAGTAAATCTCCTCTGTAGTCTAATTATAAAAGGCGTTTCACAGTGGTTAAAGGCATATATGATCAAGTCAAAACTGAGTAACTCACAAGCTCTCCTTTGGGTCCAGCTTCACCTTTGAATCCAGGAAGACCAGGGTCTCCCTAAACATTGCAAAAAAAGAAGACAGCCACAATAATAAATAGTAATGATGACACAAACAAATATTAAGGTTTCACAGAGAGTTTTAGATGAATCCGAAGTGACTTACAGACTGTCCCTTTGGCCCCAGAGGTCCTGTAGCTCCCTGTGGTCCAGGTGGGCCACGGGGTCCAGGGAATCCCGGAGCACCAGCAATACCAGGAGCACCCTTCAAGGAAGAAAGAAACATAACTATCAGAATGAAGTAAAACAGGGGAGGACTCTAAAACCATGAATACAGAGAGTGGACTTACAGCAGATCCTTTAGCTCCAGGAATACCATCAGTACCAGGATTACCCTATACAGACAGAGAAGAAGAAGAAGAAGAAATGCATCACACTGTGTAGACAATAACTTCATATATACCAGAAGAGATAATAGTACTGT
>JBBPCS010000480.1:11767737-11781867 GCA_037974645.1 Hollardia meadi | reverse complement strand
AAGAAGAAGAAGAAGAAGAAGAAGAAGAAGAAGAAGAAGAAGAAGAAGAAGAAGAAGAAGAAGAAGAAGAAGAAATGCATCACACTGTGTAGACAATAACTTCATATATACCAGAAGAGATAATAGTACTGTTTTATGAGTAAATCAAAATGACTCAAATGATGACAAACGAACCGATGCTCCAGCAGGTCCAGGAGATCCTGGAGTACCGGCCTCTCCACGGGGTCCCTGTTGTCCTTCAGCCCCACGGACTCCAGTAGGACCAGCTTCTCCCTGACAGGACACAATAAATCTTTCATTAACAGAGAGAAAACCGTCATTTGTTTTTACATTTAATTCACCTGTGAATCCAACATTTACCTCCATATAGCACAGCTGAAGATGATGGTGTGTTGTGCACCTGTTCTGTTCATCATTACATGTTCCCATATAATTTCATCTAAATATTTATTCTAAGTAGGTCAACTGAATATGACATGACTATTAATGAATCTTTCCTTTATTGACAAGACTATAGTTTGTAGAATATATTACTGAAGTTGATCATTTGTGCATGAAACACAGTAACTACAAGAACTAGGCATATAGAACTTTATGTGGCTTAATTCCATTTAACCAGACTGAATAAAGAGTGATCAACTGTCTAAAAGTACATTCATTGAGTGATGAAGTAAGAAACTGAAGATACAATAACCAGAAATGGTTCAAGTGATACTCCCCAGGCTTTTACAGCTTTATTTTATGACAGACAAAAGCTGGTTTGTGATAATGTGATCTGTACAAACCTTGGCTCCTGGAGATCCTGGGAAACCGGGAGCTCCAGCAGGACCAACAGGCCCCTGTAGACAAAACATAAATCTGCAGGTTAGGGTTCATGTCTCATCGCTTTGTTAGTGATGGAAAAATCAATTGGATGAATTGGATGCAAAGTGTAAAAGTGTGATACGTACAGGTGGACCAGCAGGACCAGGCAAGCCATCATTTCCACGGGCACCCTGAAGAGTGAAAAGACAGGATAGTCCTTTGTGTACAGCATAATGAAGAGACCATAAAATTATAATGTTCTTAAGGATTCAAAGTTATGATAAAGAAGGTGCAGCAGAATAAAAACATGTTTGTGCTCAGTGAATTAAAGCAGGTATAAAATTGTTACTCACTGCAGCTCCAGCCGCTCCAGGACGTCCCCTCTCACCAGGAAGACCACGTGGGCCCTATACAGGTCAGTTTATCTTAATCATTATGAAATACGTAACTATCTTCCCTATAGTATCCCTTTATATTACAATTTTATGTTTAAAAAAAAGAGAGATTAATATAATATTGCTCACCATCGGTCCAGGGGCACCGTTCTCTCCAGCAGTACCAGACTCACCCTGACAGGAGAGACAGAGATCAGAAAATTTAGAAGCTAGCACAAAACAATGGAAACAATTGCTGAACACAAATGTGGATTTTCTTTTCATACCTTGGCTCCTGCAGCACCGTTTTCTCCCTTAGCTCCATCCAGACCAGGGTGACCCTACAGAGAAACATGATAGACCTCATCAGAACTCACACATCAGTCACTCTAAAGGTTAAATGAATGAGCAATAATGAATAGTTAATCTGGCTTCTTCTGTCTGGCAGTAGAGGGTGAAACACTCACTCTGTGTCCTTTGATCCCAGGAAGTCCAGGAGTTCCAGGGAATCCACGAGCTCCCTGCATTTCAAACATAGAAATATTTACACAAGGAATACTCAACTAATCTCTGTCTTCTTCTCTTGGCTTTGACTTGCGGTGTAATCCTGGAGTTTGCAACAGATTAAATGTTTGTTTTTTTGCATTTAAGTGTGATATAATCAGGTAATGCTCACCTGAGGCCCTGCAGGTCCACGCTCGCCAGATTTTCCAGGTTTGCCAGCCTCCCCCTAGAAGCAAACTTGAAGTGTTAAAACAGTGTAAAGTAACTGCACTGCACTTTCCTGTGGTGGACAGATATGCATGCAGCCTGTGTTTTGTACAGTCATCATTTTCACCAGGAGGAGACAGACAGTGCCCCCTGGTGGTACATGTGGTTTAGAGTGTCGTGAGCTTGATTGACTCTAATATCCTTCAGGAAATAACAGTAAAGCAATAAAGTGAAATCAGTTGCATTGTTACTTTTTTTTATCATGAAATGGTTCAGTCAAAGTTGTGGTTTGCTTCGACCTTGGCTTAGTGTTGGTTTTGTGCTTATGTTCTAATGAGCTGTGGTTGCACATGAAGATGAAGCATCGAAGCTTACATCGCTTCCAGATTTTCCAGAAGGTCCAGGTGGTCCACGAGGTCCCATTGGTCCCTGTTATAAATACAAATACAGATTAATTATTAGTGACAGTCATCTAATTGCTCCAAAGACCATTAGAAAGACGTCTGTGCTGCATAATGCAAACACTGCCTTCATACTGTCCATCACGTGAACTAAATTTGTAGGTACGATGCAAATTTTGGTGATTGTATCAATATGTGAGAGACGTCAAACAGAGATTTTATAATCAGTATTTATTTCGGTGGAAGTTGTTGGTAAGCCTGAAATATGTGATCAGTCCTGTCTGAATCAGTCTTTTAGGTACACAGATGCATTCTGGGATAGGTAATAATACTTACAGCTGGGCCAGGCTCTCCAGCCTCACCAGGGCCACCTTGGAAACCCTGTGGCCCCTACAGGTGCAAATGACAAAACAAAGTATTAAGGATTTATTAATTTATGCCAGCAATTCTTCTCTCTATATTTCCACATTAGCTTATATTTATCATGATCAATGATGTAGTGCTGTAATGAATGTACTTACAGGAGCTCCAGAAGGTCCAGGGGGACCACGAGGACCCATAGGACCCTGCAAGAGAAATACAAGACATCATTTAATCATCTTTCTTTTTTTTTAAAAACCACACTGTGTGACAAATTAATCAAATAGGTAGCTTATTGAAAAGTTCAACATTCAAAGCTATTAATTATGAAAAAAAATTAAACCTAACTCTGTGCTCAGAAGATTTCAAGAAAACATATCTCTAGGGTTTCAAGTTGCTATCCCCTTACGATCCTTAAAAAACATTGCAAAACCTATTTTTAGGTATTTCTAAATTATGATACATTTTTTGAAATGGCTCTTAAGGCATATTTGTATGTGGTTCATACATACACAAACATACTCTTTTTGAAGAAGTGTAAAATTCTGCTCCAATTCAATGTCAACAGCAAGCATGAACTTAAAAAGTCGGCTGAAATCTCTGTGTTGGAGTGAAGCTCCTGAACCACAAGGTGGCAGCATTGTAATCACCTCTGTGAACATTTACAGTTTAATTTTTACCATTTATTTTTTATCAGTAACTCTGAGACAAGCTAAATATCAACAAGAGATTAACTGTTTATATACCAAAAACATACACACACTCTCTTCCTGTAAGATATAACCACTGAACACTGTAGTCCTTACCATTGGTCCTTGCATCACACCCATCTGAGCGCCTCCGGCCTTCTCATCAAAACCTCCAGCCATCTGAGCAGCAAAGTTCTATAAAAACACAAAACAGACAGAGACTGAGTCACTTTATGTAGTTTATCCTGCCTGAGCTGCCTGAGCTAAGAGGCCATTACACAGCAGCAAGTAAACAACATTAACGGCATTACTGACTTTAATGGTCGTTCAGCTACCATGAAAAAAAACAAAGAAAACAAATGGCCTGCACCTGCTTCCAGCTCAATTAAAGTACTATCTTCATCCTTCATATTTCTGTGAAAGTGTACAGTACAAGAATACTGCAGGAAAGGTCTGAAGTCTGTCTTCACATCCTTCCCTCTTTCCTCCTTGAATAAAGAATGGACTAATTTTGTGTTTCCATGTATGTATCAAGTCAAATGTAGCTACAGTGAAGTTTCAAAGCTCAGACCCTTATTCATCAGTTCAATTCATCCTGTACTTTGCAAATAGAGCAAAAAGGGGATTTAGTGGTGGTTAAGACACTGATAATGCTTGTGATTTATATCAACAATTTACCATTGAGTCGTCTCTATATATTTTATACCTCTGTCCTCTGTTTAACCAAACATTTTTATTACTGTGTGATGTGTGATATGGGAGTAAAACTGTGTTGTTGGGACTTAAATCTGGAAATTTGGTCAACTCTTGTTTATGCCATGTGTCACAGAAGTGCCCTAAGACTCACTCCTCCAAGCCCCGGTGGTCCAGGTGGGCCGGGGGGTCCGGGGTTTCCAGGGGTGCCAGGCTCACCATCTCTTCCTCGAGGTCCAGGATTTCCCTAGGGAAAAAAAAGAGTTTTTCTCTCTAAGTCACCCATCACCAGGAGTGTAAAAGAAGTAAGTCAGAACTGATAAATATTACACAGAGTAGTAGGACAGCACTGTCCCCATCATTTGATTCTAATGATCACCCACACAGGTGCATGACACTGCTTTCTCAGATTATTATTGGTTGCAGTGGTTTGTGGCTCTTTTATCAATGCCCTTTTTTTTATAAATAATTTTTTTTTTTACAGAAGTCTCATATCTGTTTCACAGTGATTAGATTTTGGATGTTCCTACACCTGAGTAGTAATAACACTGCAATCTGTCAGTTCAATTATAATAATGATCAGAACTGCTGTTGCTTGGCCCAATATTTGGTGGCTCAATGCTGAAATCCAATTATGACATTAAAATGAGACAATTTCTTCTGAATAATGTATTGAGTAGATTGGTGCAGGGGTGTTTTTAGGGACCCTGTGTGTTGTCTCTTACCTTATCGCCCTTAGCGCCAGCTTCTCCGCGTGGTCCCTGCCCACCTGGGGGGCCCTGCAAAAACAAAGATATTTATTGGATTAAGCTCCTATTCAAAACAAGAATCACATGATCATGCACCAGTGAACAACCTCATCAAACAGTGCTTTGATAAGAGAACACATTTTTTGGAGTACTTGAAAAAATCTCGTAAAATGAATAAAAATGTATATTTACCATAGGGCCTGGTGGTCCTTTTGGTCCTACAACCTGCACAAAGGTGAAAAGAAAGCTTTTGTCAGGTTTCTGTGGGTTTTGCCATGAATGACTCTTTATTACAAGGCAAATATTTTTAATGTTGTGTACCAGTTTCTGAACAGCTAAAATTGGAGGAGGACATTCCAACTTTGTAGGAGGTAGACATCAAGCTAAAAACACAATCTGATGAGGATTTAGTTTGACAGAGCAGATTTTGCTAACAACATCACCTCCTCTTAACCTCTGGTTTGGCTGACTTTATTCACCTGACAATGGCACTTGCAGCACAGTTGCTGAGAGGATCTAAGAGGATTTGATTGGGTTCATTATGTCCAAGGAATGCAGGATTTTTAAACAAAGTTCAATGAGGGAAAATCGTCCATTGTAATTAGCTTTGTATCAGGAAGTAAATGGCCCTCTATTGATCAAAAATGTTTAAAATTAAAAAAAAAACAGGACAATCAATTATTTAAAAACAATGGATAGTGAAGTCAAGACAGAAACATCAAAATCAACAATGCAAGATCTTGAGAAATATGTGCAGTGTAGGTGATTATGGTTATGAATTATGAATGAACACAATATTGGACATTTAAAGGTCCCAAAAGAGAAAACAAAATTCTGTCATTATTCATTCAAAATAAAAGAGAAATGAGGTGAAATGTTTGATCAGTCTTGAGTTCTCTGAGCAAACACTCAGGCCAGTCACCAGTTTGAGTTTAAAGCAGTTTATAGTGGAAGCTTTTATAAAGCGGTGGAGTGTCAATTATTTCAGGCATTACTTCAGTATGACAAACTGTAGAGGATTCATACTTACATCTACAATGTCTCCTGGTTCTCCTTTCTGACCCTGATAAATTTTTTAAAAAAGAAAAGAAAATTTGACAAGAAAAGTTATTTTTTGATGTTTTCATATTGTTGCTTATTGAGTGAATAGATAGCAGTATTTTCCTACAACCGACTGTCTCACCTTTGCGCCAATCGTCTCTGTTGTTGCAGACAGATGTATGAAGGAGGGAAAAATAGAGCAAAACATTAAAAGTGGAAAACATTTCAGACACTTGATTGATTTGAATTCTAGTCTGTGGTTCTTAGGAAAGGAGACCTACAAGGAAATCTAATAATGCTAAAGTGATCAAATACCATTCACCAAACCAAAAGGCAAAGAACCCATCCAGATTAGATTAATGGTGAGATGCAATTCCAAGAGGGATGAAGCAGAAGCAAGCGTGAACTAGGAGATGAGAATGAAGTATTTAGATCTAATTATTAAAGCAAAATGTGAAAGCAGGTAAAAGGTAAGCAAGCTGTAACAGCCATATTAGCTAGTGTCCAACTGATGTCACATAGCTTAGCTTAACCTTTTTTATTCAAACTTGTATATTTTATATTGATATGAAAGATTGGTTACACCAAGTTCGTGGTAATGGATTTATGTTTAAGTGATCTTAACTTATTCTTTTACTAATGGCATGGACGATCTACTGAGCATGTTTTTGATCAAATAGTTATTTAGATAAAATTACTAAATATAAAAATACACCTGTAAATATTCTCTCTTTAACAACTTAGTATCTATTTGGTTAGATAAATCATTCAAATTGCTGTAACTGTCATATACCAGGAGGTCTCAGAAGACCAGGAACTCAGTGGCTCATTACAAGGCCTTGAATCTTTGACAAGTCCACTTACAGTCTTGTCATAAGGGTTCATACTTAAAAGTTTAGGAAAACTTTGGTCCCTCTCTGAAGAAACCTTAATTTTGTAGAGGACCTCCAAATGGGTCAAATAAATAATTTAGCTGAAGCTCAGAACGAATGCAAGCTTCATCTTAGTCATGAGTTAAAATGAGCAGAAGCGTCTGACTGGTTTAGGTGAGAACCAGACAACACATCTCAGGATCCTTCCACTCCACATGGAATGAGATCATTCTGATGATGATGCTAATCTGGTCTCCATCCAAACCAAGGACATAGGGGGGGCCACTTTGGAATAGGGAACTTCAGGCACTGATTGAGTAAAATAACATTTGCTAATACCAAATCATAAAAAATATTTTTAAAAACTTTTTTTTAAATGTTTCAGAGTAGCAAAAACTATTAAAATCACATCTAGAGACTATAATCAGTGACTACAGCAGGCGTGATCAGGCAGAATACTTGGATCCTGAGGCAGTTCCCCATTTAAAAGTGTTAGCCAGGGTGAGATAAATGCAAGCTAGAAGAGTAATTTATTTATGGGTATGTGAATAAATAAATTACAACCAATGGGGGCACTGGCATCAGCAGGGCAGATGGGACAGCACTCTCCAGATGGGATGATAGGGTTGGCACACTCTTTGATCTCCTCGCAGATTATCTCATCACACAGAACCGATCCACTGTCGCACACACAGATACGACACAGCTCGGGCTTCCACACATCCTTATCATTATACTGCTGTCCGTCCTGGATGCAGCCACCTGCCTCCTCTGCGGTGGCCGGCAGGTGGACAGAGAAATAAGCGCAATGAGAAGACAGAAAGGTTGCTTCCATAGAGAATTAGGGAAAGGTGTTGCAGTTTATATAGTGTTGTGGGTTGGTATGGCAGATGTTGTTAAAAAAAAAAAAGTTGGTTTAAGGGAGAAAGTGGGTATATGAGGATGATAGGGGAAGAAGGCAAGGAAGTAGGAGGAGTAATAGCAGTCTGGGGGTGGAGGGGATGGAGGGGGGGGTGATTAGTCAAAGAAGGGGAGGGACGTAGAAGACGGAGACAGATAAAAGTCATCCTGTATCAAACAAAAGCTCTGAACAACTTATAAAGAAGTGCAAAGTATACAAAGTGAAATTAAAAAAACAGCATAACAGGAATAACTCATACGGTTGTGATTGCATGATGTTAACGAGTAAGTAATAAGTGTTCCTTTGATGCTGATGAACAGGTGCTGGTATGACAAAAATGCACTGGTCAAATCAGTAGCTGTGGAGTACAACTATAATTTACAAGTTTCAAAACCAGGGGGAGATACATGCTCCAAGTTATCATATGGACATTTTTACAGCAGCATAAAATGTAATGTCAACAAGAGCCACGGTTAACAGTTGTGTCTGAAGCCCAAGTTGAGGTATTTCACGTCGTTTGGCTGAGTATATTTAACCTGGAGGCCTGCTCTCCTGCTTGTATGAATGAGCCTCTCTTACAGGGATACTGTGCCCAATTGACAAGCTGCTGCCTTAAGTAAACACAAGCTCCTTCTAAATTTCTCCATCTGGATCCCACAGCTGTGTCAAGCGCCAGTGCAAACACATTGGGGAATTAAGAATGGGTGATTTGTTTAATGTATACAGCGTAGGGCTGGGCCTACTAACTGCTGTTATTTGTTTTTTAAGGATACTTGTGAAAGTGGTACTTAGCACATACATGTTACAAGGCTGTTTAGTTCCTGATCAGAAGTTTGGCTTCTTGTAACTACAATCTTTTTTTCTTTTTTTTTATCACAATGGGTTCATGCTAAAAGCTCATTAATGCCATGACAGGAAATGTGGAGTCGTACAGTCCATCTAGCTATAAATACAATTATATGTCCATCATCTGTTGACTCCCTGCTGTGCACCCTGTCCTCTGTCCTGCACCCTTCCTGCTACCCTTTGAGCCTGCTAGTCTGGGGTCAAGCACTGTCTGACCCTGTCACTTCACATCATGAAAACCCTGCATGCTCTACAGCCTAATCCTGTGGGTGAGGTTTGCATATTTTCTACAGGTCCTCAAAAACAGTTAAACTCAGTTTGCTCAGGTCTAATTTCCAAGTAAATCTGGATGATGAACTACATACAAATGTTTCTTCTAACATGATAGAAAGAAAGTCATCAGAAGGCATAAAAGACATCAATATCGTTCATTTAGCAGATTTTCTGATTTTCTGCTGAAAACCAGCACTACAATATAAGCAAATACAGCAGAAAGAGGTTGAGCAGCAGGACCCAGGTGAAGACAAATAGACACTTGTTCACCTGGTCCTCCATCACACACTGATGTGCCTTGACAGCCTCACCTATGCTATAGAAATAAATGGACTAGCTTACTTGAAAAGATCACAGTCTCCTTGACATTATGCACTCACATCATCAGAAACAATTAACTACCACACCATTGTAAATAGCATGTAATCTAACTGTCCATAGCAAAACAAATTTGTGGTCTTCATGCTCTTCATTTGACAATTTGACATCACACTTCTGGCATTGATTTGTTTTCCAGTATTGTTCTGAAATATCAGGTAAACACAGAGACGGCAAAACAAATTAATCAGACTAACAATCCAAAATTTTTGCAAGTGAAAAGCAGAAGATCAAGAAAAACTGTGCAACTTACGGTCATCCTCTTCCTGACATCTGACCACGGATAGTAAAACAACTTGGGATGCTACAAGTAGCAGAACAGTCCTTGAGTCCACGAAGCTGAACATGTCTAAATATTAGACATGCAGGAGCTTGGTGAGAAGTGAATGGACAGATTAGACCAGGCTTTCTGTCAGTGGTGTGTTAAGTGTGTGTTCCCAGAGACTTATGGCACCATGCAGTCAAACCCTCCAAAAATCTAAGTGGAATCCAATGCGGGGCCCCAGCTGGCACTCTGCACCCACCGCGTCAGGGCAAGCACCGCGGTTTTATGTCCACTGTGCCTTGTATGGATCTTCGTATATTCCAAAATACCAGTCCTTCCCCCAGACCCCCTGTCAGGCTGAAACCTGAACCTCATCTCCCTCCCCTCAATCCAGCAGCATCTACTCTCCCAGGGATTTTTTTAAACTCAAGCCCTCCTTCCTCCCGTGACCTGCTTGGCCTGCCCTGGCCTGGCCAAGAGATGCACCTTCACTTTCGCATTAAAAAGGGAGCTATAAGCAGCTGAGCACAGGTCAAGCTCTGACTCAACCAAATGCCATTGTGTCAGTGAATTAAAATTGGTAGAAGAAATTTTAGATGAGTTTCAGGGCCATTCTCTTTGTAATAATGACCAATTTGAAAATTAATACAAGTAATAGCTCTCTTGCAGGCAGTTGTGGCTACAACTCAAATCCACATTACTATTGGGGTACATACTGGAAGTCAAATATGTTATGGTGTACACATGATAAAAGTGTTAGAATTTTTAAGGAAGTTCTACTGCTTGATTATCTGGAAATTGATTACAGACCAACTATATTACTGCCTTCATTGAATAGCTTAACAATGTTGTCGATCATAATACTTGAAAAATAAAGTCTAAAAAATAGACTTCTGAAAATCCATAGATTTTTTCCAGAACAAGGCTTAAACCTTCTTAAACAGGTCTCTCCAGACCTAGGTCTGGACACTCTATAAAACTTGGACACAAAATGACACAGTTTTCCTCTAACTGCTGTCTTACTATGCTGGAAGTCCTCTCATTGTGGCTATTGTTTAGCTACTGTTAGATACAGCTAAACATCTTTTTTTCATATAAAAGCTCACAAATAATCTAGTGAGAACAAAAAAACAATGCAAAATCTCCTAGAACAATAAAATGCCTGTTGCAGTTAAACAGGTTATGTGAACTCGACACTGGGTCAGCAGGATTGTTTATTTCAGTCTAGTCAGTCAGTCTAGTCTCTTGGACTAATTCTACAGACCTTGGACAACCTTAGAGTGTTGAGCTGACCAATCAACAGTGCAGTTATGTCATGTTCACATGGCATTCAAAATTTCTGGGACCTTGTCTGTTTGGATAAAGACCACTGACAAGGGGGTGAGCTCCAGTTTATAGAACAATCCGACTGTGGCACATGTAAAAGGAAATTTCCCTTGAGACAGAACTAAATTTTGCAGTTTAATTGTCCAGGGGGGCTGTAACAGAATGTACATGTATCTACCTTGATAGCAACATTCCTGACAAAATAGCACATATATGCCCAAATTATCTTTTGTGAAACTGAGCCAGATGGGTGATGAAATGTCTGTGTCATTTTTATCATGCACCACTCTTTAGATAGCTCAGGTGAGTGAGCTTGAAAGGGGGTCTTTGTCACGAGGAGAGGCACAGTAATTCCAGGGTCACGACCTTCGAGAGAGCCCCCCTCATTCCACATACAGGGAAGAAAAGATTTGAACCCACCATCTCAGCTCTTGTCAGGTCTATGAGTTGTTTTGGGATATTGGCATTATGTTTAAGGCAGAAGTTGGTAGTAGACCAACATCCGTTTAAATCAGCATTTCTTCTTTTGTGCAGCATGTTTTTATTCCACTTTCTTGCCACCCTCTGCTCTGTCACTATAAAGAGTGATCATCATAGCTCAGGTCAGCACATCATAGTGAGTTGATCCTGGTTTCATGGGATCTTCTGCTTTTAGTCATTTTTAGGACTCCACAGCCAGTGCTGATGCTGATGAGTCCAGCAACAAAAACATTTCAGGAATTTAAACAGCCAGTTACCCAGCTGAATCAATAATCGGTGGCCTTTAGACAATAAAGGGAGTATATGGTGCCATTCTGCTCTCACACTGTGCCTAGTTTGTTGTGTCAGGTCAAATCATTGTTGCTGTGTCACCTTAGGGAAAAGACGAAGCTGCAGTTCTGTTGGAAGGGGCTTTAACTTGGGGAATGAGAAGCTGTTATATTACAGATGTTAAAAAACGTAGCGTATAATAATTGCTGTTGGAATACTTGAGTACAGGTAAATAGTAAAAAAAATAGCTAGAGATACCAAACCACCCTGAAATCATATATACGTAGGTACATCCAAGAAAGAAAGAAGAGACTACAAAGATCAATTGATTATGCCATGTCTGAAGAAGCAACGCTGATGGAAAACAGAAATCAAGGTTAATTTAGAGATGTGAAAGAAATGAATGCCACCATTTATAGCATCTTACAAGCGGTGATGATGTCTAATCTCAAAACAAAAGCACAGCTGAGCGCTGTGGAGCAATCATTCAATGTTCATCTGCCACTGCTGTCTTTAAAACGATGTTGCTGCAATGTCACTGAATACCAGAGCAACTTCAGCTCCAAATATGTATCAATATACAGCAGGAATACTGAGTTCATTTCAGCTCTACACATCATTTTTCTCTGGTGCTCTGACTGTATACTGCCTTCTGCCGTCTCCCTGCACACACAATAGGCTTCTGTGTGCACGGCCTGCGGAATGCTGCGAGATGGCAGGGCAGTGGGATAGCTGCATGGTGAGGATGGGGGTTGGTGGGTGAGGAAGGGTGTGGAAGTTAGGATGATGAAGGAGGAGGGGGGTTGGTTTGACGGTAGGGGAAAGGGAAGAGATGGTAGTGACGGCCGGAGGGTGGTGATGGGGGAGCTGACCTCTCACAACTGTACGGGTGCACAGAGGCTCCAGGGGTCTAGAGGGTGTCTAGGTTTCGGCACAGTGATCACAGTAGAGGGGTGGCTGTGGTCCTCTGTGTACACACATTCTCGTCACAGGAGGGTAGTCTGCACCCACCTGGGGAAAGACAGGCCCCCGAGGGCTGGGAGCGTCTCATATTGTATCCTGCAGAAAGAACTAGGCTAGGGCATAAAATGTTAGGTTTGGCCCGAGGGAAGTGCCAGAGCAAGGGGCATGTTATTAAAGAACTCCAAAGAGTGGCCATTTTAGAACATCTCAGACTTAGCTTGTCAGCCTCAGCTTTTTACCCTTCAGACTTCAGGCTCAACAGTTCAGCAACTCAAGCTGTTCTGTTAGCTTTCAGTGGATGACATCAGCCTTAACTGTACTTTCGCTCAGCTGAGCTTTTAGCTCATCATTAGCATGCTCATGTGCCAACTATTGGATGTTAACATGTAGTTGTTTAGCAAGTAACAGAGTATGTCATACAATTATAAATATGACTTGCCGTTAAAATACTAACATTTAGCATGTTTTCATGCTATATTATTATTATTAAACCTGCAATATTCGCTTTTTCTGCCTCTTGAGCAGCAGTACCATGTTGTAAACACAACAACATATCATCACCTTTAAAGTTGATATGGAAAACATTTTAGAAAACAGTCAAAACATCACAAACATGAAGTCCAGTAGACCGCAATATTTTACAAACAAAGAGAACAATATAATATTCAACAAATATGAAGAAGTTAAACGCATAATCCAGGCTAAAAGCAACACAGTTGCAGGTGACAAAGTCAGGAAGCACAGCTGGCAAAAAAAAGAATCACCAACTGTGTGAATGCATTAATTAACAAGCTTATGATATCACTGCCCCATCATGAGGGCACAAGTAGATCTTACTATAATTATATTTATGTATTCCATTAAATTAATGTGTTGCTTGGTTTGTATGTATGTATTGTATGTTTTACAGCCTTATTCTTTCAGCTGCAACCCAGCTGTATCAAACGGACTTGGGAGCAAATAAAAAATAAATATATAAACATAATTCAAGGCAGCACTTTCATATCTTATTGCGCAACGAATACAGGCCTGAGTGCTTCAATCAGTCTCTGTTCTAGAATGATATTGGTATAGAAAAACACATTAATGGCTTTGACAGGAAAGAAATTTAAATGAAAAAGACAGGAGGGGGTCTTCCTACACAGGAGTACATTTCTTATGATCAGCACACCAAGCTCAGAGATCTTCTATGAATGATAATGGCATTTTCCATAGAACTGATTGGTCAGCAAGCGGTGCTTTTATACGTTTTGATCTGTTATCTCGGTGTGCAGCTTAATTACCAATGCCGGATTACCCCAGTAAGAAGTGAACCAGCGTCATAACACTGAAACCCCATGTTTAACCCTGAAGTTACCTCGCTAACCATAATTGCTGCTTCATTGTACAGGCCTCTGGTGAATAGAAGTCCAATATTCCCTCTTTTTTAGCTCTGTTTTGGTCTCTACCAACTCCTAAAGGAAACATCTGGCTCTTTAGCTGCTAAATCCACCACTGTTATCTATGCTATGCTATTATGAAAATATTCCTATGATTCCTATATACCGTGTAAAGTGTGTTTTCTCAGGCCCCATACACTTTGGATCTAGCATACAAACATATACGTACATAAACCAACATGTACGACAAGCACCCACTTTAAGAACTACTTTCTATCGGATGGATGGATGGATAGATAGATAGATAGATAGATAGATAGATAGATAGATAGATAGATAGATAGATAGATAGATA
>JBBPCS010000480.1:11743768-11767637 GCA_037974645.1 Hollardia meadi | reverse complement strand
AGATAGATAGATAGATAGATAGATAGATAGATAGATAGATAGATAGATAGATAGATAGATAGATAGATAGATAGAGCCTTCTCTCTCTCTCTATGTGTGTGTGTGTGAGGGTCAGTTTGGAATTCCTTTCATCCGAGGTGGTCCAGGGGTAATGGCCCTTATCCTTTAATGTGGGGAGATGCATTAAACGATGCATTAAATCTCAACAAACACTTAACAGTTTCTGATAAGGAGCTTTGTTTCATCATGTACTGTTCTTATTTCATGCCTCTACTTAATACCAAATGATTACCATATAGGCAGCCTTAGGTTTGGCAGTGGTGCGGATTCTCTCTAAACTAAAACTGGAAATGGGTTAAATTATGGTGTTTTAGGCACTTTGTCTCTTTGGTAATAAAACATTCAGTCCAACATGAGTGGTGTGTGGTAGCCTGAGTAGAATATGTTTCAAGGTCCAGAGGGGCTTTGAGTGATTTGGAAAAAAATAAGCACACATCAATCCTATAAAAATGGCAGTGTAATTGGTGTAAATGTGGCCAGAACAGGCTGATAATTATAGGATAAGTAATGTGTCCCATTGCTTTAATTTATTCATGAATATCTCTCGCCATTTTCATTACCACACATTTTCTGGCATAAACTAGCTGTACTAAATTACATTTGAATTCATAAGTGATAGCCCACATCTCCTGGCCATCTCTTTTTAAGTTCTTATATGCTGTTAACCAGTTTTTATTTTCCATTCTCTTTATGATCGCAGAGTAGAATTTTTTATCAAATTAATCTAAATGCTGTTACAATCAAATTTCAACAGCTACTACACCTTTTCCTTCCGCAAGTCCCCAAAACTGTCTGTCCAAAGTGGTCTCTAAACCAGGGCTTTATCCAGCCCTCCAGATTACTGAGCCTGAATCAAAGCACCAGACCCAGTATGTTTCTTTTCCTGTGTGAGGTGGAGGGGGAAGAGGTTAAGTTTGTGCAGGCTTGGTGTGTGCAGCGAGGGGGGCTTTCTCACACAAGATGGAGGATGAAGGGACAAAGGTGGCATTCATTGGCCCAGGAATGGAAAACATTTTCGGCTGAAAACAGAGAAGCTACAACCGGCAGAGGTAATGCAAAGAGGCCATGGGTTAGCATGCACCACTGTGGAGAAGTCACATGCCTAGAAATGAAGAGGAGACCACCAGAACCTAATGAGGCCTTGTTTATTTGTTAATGGTGATAATATCAAGTCACCCTCTAGAATCTACTTGGAAATTAATATTACACAGTCTGCAAGCATGAAAAAGGTAGAATGCAAATGTTTAGCATGGTTGCTGTGAAAGTAAACATAGGCGTGGTGGGTTATCACCATATCACCAGTTTCCTTGACCATCTCCTGAATGATTTAAATTGCCTTCATAAGAACCACCTTGAACAGTGTAGGAGGAAAATGAAAAAAGTTCAAAAATTAAGATAAATAGTAAAAGATTCAAATTTCCTCCTTATTTCCGAGTATGTTGTAAAATACTCCATCACAGTCAGCCATTATGTTACTGTGGAGGATCTCACACAGCAGAACAGACATCAAAGACAGGAAGCCAGACCCCAAGCTCAAGAAATCAGAAATTATTCAATAAATTCTGTTTGAAGAACTGGGAAACCTGCCAAAAACCCTATGGAGAGGAAGGATCTCAGACACATCACTGTGTGTCCTATGAACAAAACAACAGAGTCAGAGAACAGAGACTTACCTGAGTATAGGGTCCTGGAGTGAGTATGCCACCTAGAGGACAAGATAGTAAGGTTTCAGTGTGTCAGTGTGGGGAACTCACCATGGGGTGTCACCATCTAACAACAGAAGACAGAATTCTCTAGCGACAACTTGACTCTCTATTTACTTTATTTAACAGACTGGACAACAACATATGTTTGATAAATTGGACCAGACATGGTAGATTAAATAACATATGTACTCTAATATCAGATAAAGCTGACACACTTTATCCTACAGGAATTTATGATTCTTGTTGGGATATAAATAACTGAGTCACCAAGTGAATGTCACATTTTCATTGTTACCACCATTATCAAGAGGAGGCTGATAACAGAAACAACAACAATAGCAAATAATAAAAATGCTGTTTTTGTATAGTAACCCAAAAAAGTTAGGACACAGTGCAAAACATAAATAAACCTAAATGTGATAATATGTCCTTTTTGACATATACTCAATTTAAAACGTTACAAAGACAATATATTTAGGGTTTTGCCTCATCAACTTCACTGATTTTTGTAAATGTATTTCAAACAAGTTGGGACAGGGACAACAAAAAGTTGTGGAATACCTATTTGAAGCTTAATTGGTAACGTGATAGTATCTTGATTGGGTATGAAAGGGGCATCTTCAAAATGATCAATTGTTCACAAGCAAAGATGGGGTGAGGTTCACTACATTGTGAAACACATTATTGTACAAAGGATATTACTACATGGACTCTGGAACACATTTTGTTTGCAAATGATTGAATCCTGTTTTTATTTACAATTTATACAGTTTCCCAACTTGTTTGGAATCACCAGTCACAGTAAGAGGTACTGCTACAGCAAAAGCTTTGTAAAGTAATATACACAATTAACTATGATACATACATTTATTATACATGATAAATGAAATATTTATGATAAATACTTTTATTTTTTGCAAGCCAATGGTGGAATGTACATAGTTTGTGTTACACACTGTATGTTTGTATGTATAGAAATCCTATTCTTTGGTACCTTGTGTACAGCGATTTTCATGTGACAAATACTTCAATAAAAAGTTGCTAACAAAAAATAAATACTTTATCATGATTCCTGGCTTTGAGTGTCTCATTTCTGTGAAAACAGTTCAACAGTTTTCTGGCATTCTTCCCCTTGTTCAAGGCCATTTTAGGTTAAACACTGCACTGTTTGGCAAATAAAGCTTTGTTTACGCCTTCACGAGCTCTTTCCAGCCTTTTAACTCAATTTAAACTCTTTCTATTTTCAAATTTGAGGCACGATTACCACAACAATATTTTATATTGCTGTTCAGTGAGACATTATTCATCTGTTCTTTTTTCTTTTAATTTTTGATATTACACACTTCAAATCTACATTGATACAGACATATTTTTGAAGGGTGATTACGTGGAAAAAAGCTGAGTACTTTAAGTACCCTAGTATATAACTAAAGTATGACTAACTAATACCTAAAGTGATTTTCCCCCTCAGCAGCTGCAGTAGAAAGTCAAAGCTTTAGTTTAAGTTGCTGTTGGTTATCGACCCCACTATCTGAACTAACGTGTTGTCAGTGTCACAGCCCCGCCCCCCCGAGTAAAACCCCATACTTGATCCAGTCTGTAAAACAGCTGTTGCTTTTAAAGCCCAGAGGATCACGAGGTACTGGGACACATCTCTCTAGATCAGCTACTGGGAAAAAAAATAAACCTCTTGAATTATTAAAGACTGAGCCCTTCTTATCACAATGCATTGCCTAAAAATTGTGAGGACAGCTAACCCGCGAATTTTGCAGGTATTTAAAAATGCAGGGATCTCCGGCAGATTTGGAGCTGACAACATTGTTTTGACCAGGAAGCAGCAACCTGTCCCTCTTCCCTGCTGGGCCGCAGCATCACCCCACACCCACAGAGCCTTTCATTACCAGAATGGCCCTGATGTGGACCAAGGACACTCAAAGTAGGTCTCATTAGACTGTCTCTAAACCACCAAGTTGCCATGAATTAGCCAAAATATTATACATTATTATTCTTCATAATATGACCTCAAGATGTTCAAGTGTAATGTTCCTGAGGGTTCTTTGGTAATCTCATTATTCATACCAAAAGGTTAATGTTGTAACTCCTAAAGTTACAATATCATAAAACTTAAATAGTAATTGTTCTGTAAAATGTGATTTTAGCCTAGCCTATATTTCTGAAATGCAACATTAATTGTAAGTTCTAGTTTTTTTTTAGGCTTGCTAACAACTATTAACTTACTAGTTGACTTTCTTGGGAGAGATGAGAAGATCGATACCACGTTCATACCTTGTCTAGCTAACCAGAAAACTTCTAACGTTACCTTAACGTTAGCTAGCTTAGCAACAACCGGTAACAGGCGGAAACAGCTAACCTGGTCCCGTCCAAAGATTTAAAAAAGAAAAGAAAAACGCATACAACACCTCTAATTAGTGTAAAGTACGTTTTAAAAAACAATTTGTGGTTTTAAAGGCTTATGTGTGATTTCTGGGATGGCGCTATCATCTTTAGGAGTATCTGGTTGCCCAATAAGCTCAGGCTAATGACAAGTTACTGCGCCCAGTCAACAAATAGTCCGGGAACTGCTGCCTGTAAAACCACAACTTGTCATTTACACATAATTTTTCTGTAAAGGTTAAATAAACTGGATTTTTTTTAATTTTGAATTTTTTTAACCTTTGAGCAGAGGAAGGCTACCTGTTTCCCCCTGCTTCCAGTCTTTATGCTAAGCTAAACGTATGGCTCTGGTTAACTCGGACCTTTGCAAGAAAACGAACAAGCATTTTCCTCCAAAAATAAGCTATATTTAAAAAAATAATAATTTTATTATTAGCATGAAGTAACTGAGTACATTCACTAGTACACAAAGAGGATTTTTTGAAGTAAAAAAATCTATTGGCAATCTGCGTTAGGCTGTTTCTACCATTTTACAGTAGTATTTTTCACTTTTCACCTCTTGTTAAAGTTTTTAAAAAAATTGTGTTTAAGTTACATAAAAATAGACTAGGTGCATAATATTTTAATATACATGTTTGTTTATGTACGTCTATGTTTGCATGCTAGGAATCCTTTGTTTGTATGCTTGTACATACAGTCATATACACGCTTTATTCACTTTATCTTTAAATCTGGATGCTTGCCAGTATTTTCCCTAGTGGAAATGTTGTTGACATAAACCCTGACACACTGCTCATGGTATTAGGTGGATACATTGGAGCCAGTCCAAATTTAAAGATCACGGCACTGTGTGTGTTGTTTGTTTTTGCAGAAGTAGGTTGATGTCCAGTATGGAGGATCTACTTTTCTACACCATCACTGAAGGCCAAGAGATGATCCCCTTCTCTCAGTTCATCTCTGTGAGTCATCAACACTTACACACTTCCTCCGTCTCGCACTGTTTTGACTTTCCATGGCATATGTGGACATACACACAAACACGCTCTGCCTCACAGCCGTATTGCGTTTCCCCAAAAGCTCCTATGACCTGGGGAGTGACATCGGAGCCAACCAACTTTAAGACTAAATATAGAAGCTGTGACACTAAGATAATCATCAGAGAACAACAATACGTTTTCAAACAAGTGTCATTCTTTTGGGGCTTTGATTAATTGCAATAATATTTTACAATTTTGAGGTTTCACAAACAGATGCATGACAATTAAAAGCATTTAATTTAAACAACAACCATATGGGCTTACTGAGTGACTAAGGTAGATTGTAAGGCTTAGAAGAGAAGAGATATCAAGCTACAATAAACATGCACCACAGTTCATATTTTTAAAGTCTATCGTGGGGCCACTCCTATACTGTACATACAGTATCTCAGAAGACGATCAGAACACAGACAATGTGGTGTTTTTGTGTGCTGTGATCACATCACATCCTCATTTAGCTCTCACTTGGTGCAAGCTTTTAGAAAGTTGAATAAAATTGCTTGTTTTTTCAATTAATGAATTATCAAAATTGTTGCTAAATAACTTTATGTCATTGACTAATCTATTGATCAACTAATCATTTCAGCTCTACATAATATAGCAGTTAATATTAATTATATAGATTCAGGCAAGTAAGCAATCAGTCAGTTAACTCTATTTTTTGCTATCTGAGCTCTCAATCACAAGGCCCGTCTGTTTTGTGTTTTTATTCAATAAGTGAAGGCACAACTCTTCACAAACATAAACAGAATTCCTAAAAGAAAATGTAAAAAAGATGAGCGCAGCTCTAACTGTAGCATTTCCTGCCCTGAAGAATCACTGACATTCAAGAATGGCAACATCAAGCTTGCAGCCATGTGGTTGTTGGTCTGTTTGCTCACTGAATCAATTTGCAGATGAGATGATTCAGAAAAAACACTGGAGCCTCTCTAGTCAGGAGAATTGTGCACATGGCGTCCCCAAAATAGATGCATATGGTTCCTACAATGACTAATGTGGGACTTCAACTATGTGCGTATTTCCTCCTCAGTCCCATGTGGGCACCATAACTATATACATATATACATGGTTGATATCTTTCCAAATTGACATTACACTGCTGTGCATGACCCAAAGTGTTTGATAAATCCTGTCATCTCTGACTCCCCATTTTCTTCTCCCTTGTGTATTAATTTGCTGAAGCCCGAATCATCTCCCTCCTCCCCAGGCTTTGAGAAAAACAGGTTTGTTGACGTCTGACCCTCGGCTGCGTGACTGTGTCCGTCTAATGCGACAATCCACACGAGACTCTATCGGGCCGGTCATGATGGACAAGACACTATTCAGAAGGTGCGAAAAGCTTTGTTTATTTATGGAGGCATAGTCATGCATACCATTCTTCAAATGGTAGTATTCAACTGCATAAGCAGTTCTTATCTGGTGTTCATTCTAATGCTGTTTAAAACTGCAAATAAATCTGAGGATGTTCTCAAAAAAAGCATGGGAAAAAGGATGAAAGCGTGCAGTGTAAGGTCAGGTTAAGGGTCTTTTGCGGTTATGTAAAGGAGTAATAGGAGGAGTAATCTGTGGTCGGTGCTATTTGAGTCCACGAGACTGACAGAGACAGGCTGATTGTGGCTGTCAGCTGCTACCAATGAAACTCACATGCACTCATGCCAGCCAAAGCAGTTGAGAGTCCAGGGCTGTTCATGAAAGGGCATCATTCTGGTTGAGCTCCAGACTGAGACAATATACAGACAGATGTAAGCTCCATGCAGACTGCTGTCCAAACGGTATCATCTGTAAGTGTAATTCACTCGATCTCATCCTTGTGCCTGGAACAGTCGAGGGTTACACCGCCTGCTTGTCTTCGTCGCACTTAATTGGCTCTGATCATCTTTCTTTAATTGTTTTTTTCAATTTGTAAGGTTATTCTTTCCTGAAGAACACTCAGGAGTTCACTATAAATATTCTACGAGAAATAGAGAGGGCTATCTCCTTTTTTTTTTTTTTAGGGTATGACCAATATGAATAATGCAAGCTCCCTCCACTCTCTTCCCCTGGTGGCACAAACCCTCACGCTAGCATCACCTTGGATTAGATGGCTTCAGTCAAGATATTTTATTTCAGACCAGCTATGACAGAATACACATACCTTTTCTTGAGGGTATGCAATCCAATTATAGAAATTAATTCATAATAACTGTTCTGCTGCGTTTGTTTAGCTTTTAGCCTTTGAATCCCACAGAAGTGCATTACATTAACCAAAAAAAATTAGAGTTAGTAATTATGAGAAAAAGATCTTGAAGAAAAGATCTTGTAATTATGTAAAAAGTTAAGATTCCCTCGTTATCAGTCATTGCCAACCTTTGTTCCAGGATAAAACAGTGGTCAGCATGGCGCTATCGCATTTAATCTGCTTTTATTTCCTTCTTGGTATGAGACACTGGGAAATATTAATGTTACCTAATATGGACGGCATTGATATTAATATGTCAACACTGCGCAGGCATCTCAAGTCTTAATAATAATTAACAACTAATGATAAAGAGTGTGGTGTAGACCTACTCTACATGTTAAGTGTCATGAGATAACTTTGTTGTGAATTGGCGCTATGTATATAAAATTTGATTTGATTTTGATTTGATTTGGGATTGTTCAGGCAGAAAGCCCAGTCTGACCTGCTGGAAGTCGCTCTCTTTCTGCAGGAGCAGTTAAATCAATACAGGATGCTTCATGGATATAAATTCATGCATTTGAAATGCATCCAGGCTGGCTTATGTATTAATGGTGCTGTTGATGGATTTTTGCTTATGGTCATATGGTTACACGCTTACTCCACAAATAGTAATCCAAAGGTTATCAATAGTGCCTGTTAGCTAAAGTTAGACATCACCATTTACCATAAAGGGGACACCACGCCAGCCAAACAAAAAGCAGAGTTGTAGAAAGCATCATCTATAAAACATATGCCTGCTCAAAATGTCCATTAAAATGTAGCCTATACATTTGAAGTATCAAACTAAACAAGCTTATAACTTAAACTTCCTGTGGCTGTGTTTGTCATAATTACAAAATCCCGATCTCATAATTATGACATCTTTTCTCGTAATTACGAGATACTAACTCATAATTACGACATGAGGTGTCTAATATTTTTTTTATTTGGTGAATTCAATGCGCTTCTGTAGATTTGAGCATTTTAAATAAATGGAAATTGATTGGAGTTTCAGTCATACTAACATTTCTCAGGAAGACAAATCTCAGTGATTGAGGCCTCAGTTTTTGAGTCAAAGAAGAAAAACTTTATTGACAGATGGTTGGACCCAATACCAGAGGAAAAAAAGATGAATTTTAAGACAGGAGATAAAACTATAACTGAGTGTTAGCGAGTTAACATAGGCTAACTGTTAACGTATTTAGAGAGGTTAAGTTAACCCTGCTAGCTTGTAGCTATCTCTGTTAGCGAGCAACATTTTGAGTTCTATGGTCATTTAATTAAAAAATACAGAAGTCAGTAGGCTACCATTTATATGAGTAAACTATGGCCATATTCTCCTCTTGTCAAGTTAGCTTGTCACCTATGATGGGATTGATTAACCCAAATAAAAACAAAACAAAACACATTTCCTCACATACTCTTTAGTACTGAGCCAGGCAGCATAGTTTTGGTCTATTTTCTCATTTATCTCTACTCATGCAGATAGTTTTATTTTTACGTAGAGCCATTTGAGATATCTGTCTTAGAGATCTATGCACCCACCCCGATACAATGGAGGTAAACAAAATTGGCAATGTTTTTGTGAAGACATGTTGCTATTATTTTTTTTTTATGCACAATGTCTCAATGCTGTGAGCATTAAAAACACAATTCAACTAATTTCCACTGTGTTAGAGTGACAGCAGAAATCTTAGAGGCTGACATCTCAAAACCTGGGAAAATAAAAACCTAAATTATCTGTGTGACTACCATTAAGGGTATGTAAGACTTTGTTTGTTTGTTTGTTTTAGCTATACCAGAGCAGGTCTGCCACAGATAAATCTGAGAAAACTTAATGTATATGCATATTTTTCAGCTTTAACAGTTAAGTTATTAATTACATTGTATTTAAATATAAAACTAATACTAACTGCATCATCTGTATTTTAGGTTCTTTGTAATTCTTCTCATGACATCACGTGTTCTCTTTTAGGTGTGCTGGCAACAACATCATGCTGCTGACGAAGGCTTTTAAAAAAAAATTCATTATCCCGAACTTTGCCGAGTTTACCCAGCAGATCAACAGGATGTATGACGGCGCACAACAGCAGGAGGCAGGACAAGTAAGTAACATACTATCACATACTAATTCAGTGTTTGTTCATTTATTACAGTTGCACTCACACGTGTTAAATTTCTTCATGCAGGTAGCTGATTACATCCCCCAGCTGGCTAAGTTCAGCCCTGATCTCTGGGGTGTTTCTCTGTGCACAATCGATGGACAGAGGTACAGTAGCATCTTTACGCTAATGTAGGGCTGCCCAAAGTGAGGTCTGCCATTAGGTGTAATTTGGCCCACCAGATGTTTCTAGTGAAAAGAAAATATATTAATCTTAATTGCTGTTCATGCTGTTTTATTTTTTTAGGTAAAATCCTCTTTTTATATGTAGGATCCCTAATTTCTAATTATTTTCATAATAGCATGCAGAGTGACTCTGTGCAGAAAGTCAATTAAGGGAACTTGGGATCCTACAATAGAAGGCTTTTGGCCCGTGGACCAACATTAAGTTTAAGTTTTGGCCCTCCAGGAGAAATATTTTGGGCACCCCTGCTCTATTGTATGTTTCCATTCTTAAAGCCCCCACCATGTGCATTGCCTCACTAACACTCCTCCATTTTTGTTTTGTTTCCATGTTTTTTCCAACACATCCTCATGTCGTGCAGACACTCTGTGGGTGACACAAAAGTTCCCTTCTGCTTGCAGTCGTGTGTGAAACCTCTGGAGTATGCGATCGTCGTGCATGACCTCGGCAGTGAGCGCACTCACCACTTTGTGGGCAAAGAGCCCAGTGGATTCAGGTTCAACAAACTGTCACTGAATGAGGACGGTAAGTGTTTAGTGTCATCGAGACCTGCAAGAAGTCCTCATTTTATGGGAAAAAAGTTGTCTTTTTTTTTAAAAGAAGTTGTTGATACCATTTTATCACCTCACCTTTGTAACCACTTGCTATTACATACTCCCATCTGAACCAAACAGGATTGTGCTGTGTGTGTCTCTACTCTAAGTTCCCTTTATGAAATATCCTCTTTATTCTCAGCAGTTTATTGCTCTTGTGGTTAGGGGGCAAATGAGTGATAACATGCTCTTGTTTCTTGTGCAGATAAACCACATAACCCAATGGTGAATGCTGGAGCTATTGTCATCAGTTCTCTAATCAAGGTAAAATCTAAAGGGCTTGTCAGGAATGAATAAATGGATGTAATATAAGATATGTATTGAATGCTGAGGTTTCCATTTTAATATCTACCCACAAAACGCAGTACAAAGTTGGTTGTCATTAATGAGGATTCCAGGGCAAAACAAGGAGTGAAATCTCAGGAGGTATACATGCATAAACAAATATAGGCTCTCTGTTTATTACCCAGACCTTATTAACACCTTCAATTATTACTGTACAGCATAGCATTCTGATGCAGCCTGGGTGTAAACACAGTTTAACCTAACACTTCCTCTCATGTTCATTTTCGCACTTTAGACTCATCAAAACTAATGCCATACCCACGTGAGACTCATATTTATTAGTAAAAATCATTGTGAAAATGTGAACACTATTTGTCATCTGAATGACAGCAGTGCTCATATATTGCATTTATGAAACAGGCACCAGTCTAAAACAAAGAAAAGTCTGTACAGTAAAAAAGAATCGTCTGACAATGCCGTACGCTTTCCTGTTCTGAAAATGATCATGATTTTGAAGGCCTAAACAACTGCACCATCGGACTGAGTTCAATCCCAGTGAGAAGCCACAGATTGCTATGTTTCTTAAAATATATTGTTGTACTTTTCACAAAAATGATTTTAAAAAAACAATATTTTAATGCAATCTGGGTTGAAAATCAGTGTCAAACTCACTCCTGAAGCATGAGCTCAGCTATCACATATGAAATCTTGTCTCTTGGCTGGTCACTTTGTGCCTTTGGGGGCTGGACTAATAGTTATCACCATGTAACTGACCAGCAATCACACTTATCTGTGAGCTTTGGCCTTATTGTAAGACATTTTGGGGTGGAGTTTGACCATACATGGTTGTCTATGTTTCCTCTGTGGAGTTTTCCTGTAAGTTTCCCAGCTGACTGACGGGATACTCTGGACCTCTTATCATATGTGGGTCAGGTTCAGCACAGAGGGAGGTCCTCTGTGTTTGGGCCTGACGGCAGACGCGCGAGTGCCTCTGGCCAATTACAGCCCCCAGAACAGAAGGTGTGTCAGCCACCCTCACTTGTGTGTTTGGAGAGGGGCACTATTGTTTGAACATAGTTTTGTTAGTATATTAACATATAATTTCACAAGGGAAGAAGTTATGCACTTAAAAACAAGATGAAAAGTTTTTGATTTTTATATATTATATATATATATATATAATATTTATGTCCCTGTGGGAACAGCTGCACCTGCAAAAGTTTAAATGTCACAAATTATAGGTTTTGTTCAAAAACTAGTTTTGAGAGGAACTCCCTGGAAAGTCATAAAATCTTATTGAGGTTTTGCCTCAGGTCATCCCTTCATCTCACAATAATATTTGATATCATCTTTAACCTTTTATATGTGGAGTCATTAAATATGAATGTGAGTAGCATCCCTGTTTGGTAACTTTACAACTTGGTAATGTTCTCATACTGGTCTGTGAAATTCAAGCACAGCCATAAACAGCTCCCAGGCCACAGTGTGCACATTTTCACATGGACTGACGGTCAGTCCATGTGAAAATGTGCACCTCAGGTCATCCCTGTGCACGTCACACCTCGACACCCACCGAAAGATTGGACTCAAAACTTTGCTTGATGCCAAAGTACTGAAACACTGCCATCTACAGTATAGGGACCCACTGACTTTTCCCCTCTGTTGACAGCCTCATTCGAAAAAGGCAGAGAGGTTCGACTATGTGAGTAAATCATTTTCTTTTCTTTTTTTTATTCCACTTATTTGTTTGGTCTCCTTACTGAACAATGTGTGACTATGATGTCACATCAGGTGATGGAGTTCTTGAAAAGAATGGCTGGTACAGAGTACGTGGGCTTTAGCAATGCAACGTGAGTACAGAGCTTCAGGAAATACAACTTTATTGTCCCGTGGCACATGAAGTGCAACTTTCTAAAACCTGTTATGTTCTTGCAGTTTCCAGTCAGAGAGGGAAACCGGTGATAGGAATTATGCAATTGGTTATTACCTCAAAGAGAAAAAAGTGAGTTCTTTTGGTATTGTATGTTTGATTACAATCACCTCAAGTGCTTGTTCAGTGATCAGATTTTCTGAAATATTTAATATCCTCACTGATCGTAATCCTTGCAGTGCTTTCCTCACAATGCAGACATGATGGCAGCCCTTGACTTCTACTTCCAGGTAAGACTGTGTCTTTTAACTTTGTAGTATTCTGTAAATGAAACTTTCAAGGAAAAGTTTGACATTTCGGGAGATGCGTAACTTTATTTGCATTCTTGTCGAGAGTTAGATGAGAAGATTGATACCACATCATGTCTTTATGATAAATATGAAGCTACAGTCAGAACTGGTTAGCTTAAAGCATTCACTGCTTGTCTGGGAACCTCACACTGATGACAACCACAATTTGTTGTTGTTACACTTCAGTTTTTTATGGGTTAAACAGACAAGATATCACATGTTTGCTCACGAGCTTTAGAGGTTGATTTTGTTACCTTTAGACAGAGCCAGGCTAGCTGTTTCCCCCCGTTTCAAGTCTTTATGCTAAGCTAAGCTAACCAGCTACTGGCTGTAGTGTGATATTTGGTATCGGTGTTCCGACAGAGGGTGTACTCCAGCTGTGAGCTGGTGGCACCATCTCACAGTGCCCAGACAGACAGTGTGCACCATCCTCGCCTAAGTGCCCTTGAGCAAGGCAGTGAACTCAAAAACATCTTCGTCTTTTTCACATGCCTCGTTTTGATCTTACTGTTCCAGTTGTGCTCCATTGAGGTGACCTGTGAGTCAGGAAGTGTCATGGCTGCTACACTGGCCAATGGAGGTATTTGTCCAATCACAGGCGAGCGTGTGCTGAGCACTGAAGCCGTTCGCAACACCCTGAGTCTCATGCACTCCTGCGGCATGTACGACTTCTCTGGAGAGTTTGCCTTCCACGTGAGTCACCGGGAATTTAGGGATCTGTTTGAAAGTATTGTTGGTCTTGTTGCTTCGAGTGGTAGCTCACGTTTTGTTTGCTCCTCTTGTTCAGGTGGGCTTGCCTGCTAAATCTGGCATTTCAGGTGCTGTTCTGCTGGTGGTGCCCAACGTTATGGGTATGATGTGTTGGTCCCCGCCTTTAGATCGGCTTGGAAACAGCATTCGTGGCATTCTCTTCTGTCAGGTAATCAGTCGCCACAGTTTTATCGTTTGGTCTTCATCTAATTTTTTTCTTTATCTGCATCCTTCAAATATTCCATCTTCATCAACTCACTAGGAGCTGGTGTCTCACTTCAACTTCCACAATTACGACAACCTGAGGCACTTCACAAAGAAACACGACCCCAGAAGAAAATCTGGTGATGATCAAGTAAGTTCAGAACAAGTGCAAAGGCTGCAAATCAGAAATAATACAGAAGCAGTAACGCTTGCCTTTTGATCCATTAGAACAAGTCATTGGTAAACCTGATGTTTGCAGCCTACAATGGTGACATCTCGGCTCTGAGGAGGTAAGTAAAAGCAGAAACCTTTCATTTTTCATCACAAAGCTCCCACACCAGACGAGTACATAACGGTTGGGCGATACATTCTTAAAGGAACAGTTTGACATTGATACATACCACCTTCACAGTTAAAATATGAAGCTAGGAGCCATATTAGGCTAGCTTAGAGTGAAGAGTGGAAGCAGAGGGAAAACGCCACCGGGCTGTGTCCGAACATTAAAAAAACCCCTGTTACCCCTCCAGGTTTGCCCTTTCAGCCGTGAACATGGAGCAGAGAGACTACGACTCTCGCACAGCACTCCACATTGCTGCTGCAGAAGGTGACACTTCATCATTAGTGCATACATTCCCCAATATTCTCAACTTTGATATTCAAACAAGAATAAATTAAATGTCATATTGGGGCTGCTCGTTTCTGTCCGTCAGGTCATATGGAAGCTGTTATCTTCCTAACTGAAATATGTAAAGTGAATCCCAACATGAAAGACAGGTAGGGAAATTAAATGTAATCATATTCATCCGATATGATTCAAAATGGTATGAAAATCTTATATTACAAACCATATCTAGCCATTCATCTCCATATTACATTGTGTTATCTATCAGATGGGGGAACACACCTGTAGATGACGCCAGGCAGTTTGGCCATGATGTTATTGTTTCAGTCCTGCAAGAGTACCAGAGTGTGTACAGTGACAACTCGCCGTGCGACACAGAGGAGCAGAAGACCACGCTGGAGACGGTGAAGAGCATCTTTTAAACCTCCAGGGATCGTAAGAGTTTGTAATGTAAATTAATCTATTTTGTTATACGCCTGAGAGGACTAAAAGGACACAAGATGATTGAGAGACACAATGAATGAATGAGTTTATTTTAAATATGGTAATAGATGTTATATAATAACAATATGGACTGTTGAAAAGCTTTAAATTCATTTTTAACGCGTTTCTGCAGACTGGAGGAATTGTTCAACAATGTAGTATCAACAAAATACTATATAAACAGGCGACGTGTTGCTTGTATGGGGAAAAATTACATAAATGTAAGCCATGATTTGGCTTGTGTTGCAATACTAAAGAACAGTTTATGTGCTTAGCTTCTGATGGAAAATGCCACTGAGATGTAAATATCTAAAATTGCACTTATTTATTTTTAAAATATTGAAATATATTTTTGCTTCATCTGTCGTTTAATCAGGTGATTTTAACTAACTTTAAATATTCCGACAGCTGCTTCATTGATTCATTGAATCAGTGGAAGGACTGGTTTCATTGTAGTTTATGCCAGTTCATTGAGGCTCATAGGCCAGTTTATTCACTGCTGATGCCTTGTGTTGACGTGTTTTTTTATTTCCTTTTGGAAGAGTTACTCTCTTCATTAAAGTGAGCTCTTTTTATTGATTTCTTGATTATAACAGAAACATCTGCATGTCTCAAGCGCTGGCAAGTGCACATTTGGGATATTTAAGACACACTTGTTTGAAATGCTTTTTGGCAAAAGGAAAATTAAAGCTTTTGCTTGCATCAAGTGTACTGAGAAACTCAGCCATTATAAATTTGTGTAACTGACTAACGGCTTGTAAATGTGCAACTATAATCCTAAACAGAATGTTATAATTTGCTAATCCTTTCTGACATATATTCAATTGAAAAATGTGCAAAGACAATATGTTTAAAGGCATACTGTGCAGAACTTGTCAGTTGATGCTTTGGGTTCCAAAGCCACCAACCAATTTAGACCAATTTCACTTTCAAAACTTCAACAAATAGTGTCCCCAGTTCCTGATGGCTTAAGTTTAAAGAAAAGGTGATGAAACACAGTGGTAAATATGCCCCTGTTCAACTATTTTGGAACATATTGTGGGCATTAAATTCATAAAGTGTAAATTAACTTTAAAAAAAAGCTTAGCAGTTTGAATACGTTGTCTTTGTACTGTATTAATTGAATAATAGGTTGAAAAGGATTTGCAGCTCATTGCATACTGTTATCTACGTTTTAACACAACGGTTGTAAGAGAGTGATAAGAATGGAACATTCTACACTTTAATCATCTCAAATTAATTTATTTTATTCGTTGTTTGATTTAACTGGCTGTGAAATAATTCCTTATCATGACTAAAACTTTAGCCTGCCACTGTAAATATGTATCATCCTGCTGTAAATAAAAAAAAATGTATAAGCAGTTTCAGTTATTTCATTAAACAATATATAATAATATATAATAATAATATAAGTATGAACATGACTGAAAAAGGTTGTCGATTGCAGCCTTGTAACTATATGTAATAGCACCTCCAACTGGGTTGTAGTTTCTTTCACACAAAGTATTATGAAAACTATGTTGTATTGATTTAAATGAATAGCACCTAATGTAAAATATCAGAAGCATATAATGCATATGTAACTCTTAAGGGAGGGTCCAGCGATTGTATCAGGGTAGCCACGGTCCCCATGCTCACCCCATGGTGGCAACATTTCTTGGCAGTTAATGTTCCTCTCAAAAACAAACAATCTTTCACATCACATAATCTGAGAGCTAATACATAAGGTATGCATAAAAACAGCTTCTGTAAAACTAAATGACATACACAAAGTATGAACTTGCATTGTTAAAGAGTCATGATTATGAACTGGACAACATGAAATTAACCATCACCTGCGATTGAGCTGTAAATGATTCCCATAGATATTGCTTTCTTTTCTTATAATAAATGTTGCCATGGTACCAAATACAAGCCCACGGCTTTTCATGGCCATCACAATCATCACCGTCACAGTTCATCCTGCTTCACTTCAGGCCTTCAGGCTCCTCCAGACCTGAGTGTGTGAGCAGCTCCCCGTCCCAAAGTCCAAACGCAGGGCACAGGGGACCCTTGAACTGGACCCTGATGGTGTGAATGATTGCGGGTTTTCCTATGTCCACCAGCCCCAGGAGGCCCGCTTCGTAGTCGAGCAGGATGCCTATGCGATCCGGCTTGCCCACCAACGTCACAGGAACAATCTTATTGCTGGTCATGGCAAACCACTTGCGCTGAGCATAGCCGAATACCCAAGAAGAGCCGCTGGTGCCCACGCAGTCCTCTCGGGACATAAGTGCCTCGGCCACACCCAGACGAAACTCTTGAGACTTTTTGACCGTCACCTCCCAGTAGTGTCGTCCACTGCTGATCTTCTCATCGCCAAACACGACGGCCCAGTCACTGAAACGTTCGGGGTTGTCTTGCACGTGGCTGGGGTCCAGACCCAGAATCCGGTAAATGACACCAGTGTTTTTCTTGAAGAGGTCCAGACTGCTGTGAGCCGTTCGCTCATCTAGTCTGAACTGAAGATCTACAGAGAATAAGAGGAAAACTATTTATCACGATGACTTTGTTTAATATTTGATATTGGATTGGATGCCTCATTGAAGCCTACATTAGTACCAACATCTGGTGCTGTGTTTATGCTGTCGGTGTCTTTAAGATTTGTCTGGTTATTATTTATGAGCTGTAGATCGGGTCTCATAAAATCATTTAAACAACTGGTACCCAAACTGGTGGAAAATGCTTCTTTAAAAAAAAAAAGTTCACAGCGGACATTTGGACTTGTTCAACTAATTATTTTTTAATTTGCATTACTAGAGTAGAATCATCTTTACTGTTATTACTTCCAACTGTGCTTTCCCTGCAGCATACGCATGACAAAAATCTGCTAGACAAAAAAAAATCTTATTTATTGGGAACAACAGTGGAGTAAAAAGTACAGTATTTCCCAATGAAATGTAGTGGAAATACGTAGGTACGTAACTTGAGTGGATGTACTTCGTTACATCCCACCGCTGTAGAAATTTAAACGATCAAACAGTCATTATCACCAAGACACCAACGTGTAAAAATATTTAGGCGTACATAAAGTTTTGCCGAAGACGCATGCGCATTACAGACCAGATAACAGCTGAGCCTGTTTGGAAAGCGTATCCACCCGAGGAAACTTCCTTAGCTTTACGCGTTTTATCATAAATGTATGCTAACTGTTACTTCTTTCCTGTAACTGTGGCACAGATACAGAGTTTGTTGCTTTGCCAGGAAGAGCAACTTATAACAAGAAATGTCCCCAACAATAACAGTCATTAGCCGTCATGCTCTCTCACGTACTATTGACCTCCGAGCTGCAGCTAAGACACAGAAGCTAACACCTCTTCTGTTAACTTACAAAAACATTCACTCACTGTTCTCCGTCGAGGTGGCTACGTAGCATCTCCTCGCTAGCAGGCTGACAGGCGGCCTCTCTCGGACTGGCAGGGAGGAGACAGTCCGTCCTGCGAGGCGACAGAGACGAGCTACAGTAACGGATGCCGCCATGTTTTTCACTGCTACTGCTGCTGCTGCTGCTCACATGTTTTGGTTCCTTCTGCTTAACCATAATGTAGCAGCGGCGCGTTCTGCTGCCCCCTGCAGGCCCGGAGAGCAACACACAGACCCGCCAGACCGATAACGTAGGCCTACATCAGCACCACGGACAGCAGCCACCCAGTCCAACCGGTACAGTCTCAAAAATGTGACCCACAGCCAAACATTACTCAAATCCACACAACTTCATTTAAGCCCGGTGGACATCCAGAATATTTCCATTTGATGGGACGGTGCAACCTTAAATACAAAGAGAGGATATTTCACATAATGGCTGCGACAAAATTAATTAATCTTCCACTTATTTTCTCGACTAATAATTTTTTCAATCAAACATCACAAAATAGTGATAAATGCCCATCCCAATTTTTTTTATAGCCCAAGGTGATGTTGCCAAATTGTCTGATTTGTCCAACCAACAGTTCAAAACCCAGAAATATTCAATTTAGGATCACATACAAAAATAAAGACAAAGATAAAGCACCAAATTATAAGCTTAGGCCAGGGGATGTTTGGATGATTTTTTTTTGCTTATAAAATGACAATAGTCTGTGATCAACTAGTCGTATGATACTATAGTATGATGCTGTACAGACAGTGTGGAATAAGATGATTTTAACAGGCTTAAAGCTACTTCATAGGGGAGGGAAAATTGGATGTTAAGGGGATACATTGATCAGTTCTATTGAAATCAACAACTGCTTATTCTAACTGTCTCACAATTAATTATACATTTAGTTGCACAGCAGCGACCTAAACACACATCCACTAAAGGTTGAAAACAGCCGGTTGCCTTTCTTGTTTTTACTGGAATCAATTATGAATGTGTGAAAACAGTGGGCTATTGAAAAACAAATAAGAAAAAGATTAGCTTCCATAACAGTCATGCCAAATATGTAAAAAAAATAAATTAGTACAGCAACAAGGAAAACTGGATTCACAAAATAAATCTGATACATTCTGCTTCATGTCAGGGCAAAACAAAGTATCAACATTAGGAAGTTGGTCAAGGCTACAGCACATAGTAATGAATCTAGTCCACAAAAGTCAAAGTAATAAGAGTAATCAATACAACAGTTATCCCAACAGTAATTCAAAGTTATTTAGAATGTTGCATTAGCATTAGCTCTGTCTACTAGCAACAGCATGTTCAACTGAAACTAACTGCTGGTTGAAATAACCAGATTAGGTCGCCATCATTCCTTCCAGTTACTCTTATTGGATATTAGTAAATTGTATTGACTTGTAAAAAAATAAGTTCTAATGGTTCGATATGCTGTTTCAAGGCTCTCTGCACACTGTTTTAGTGAAGAAAGGCGGAATCATTTATTTATTTAATTGACATAAAAGTAATAAGATGACATACTAAAAAATACTCACACATGTGTACGTTTTCAACAGTAGAAGATAAACTTCATCCAGGTTTTTGAAGACCCACATATTCCCAGAAAAATAATACTGACCTCCTGTTGTTGGTTAGCTGCAAAATGTCTCAAAACTCAAAATCACACAGAGTCAATGTTTGGTATTCGGCTGTTTACAAAAAAGCAATGGGGATCCGAACTAAGTGCCAGCTTCACATGAGGGGACTGTGGTTGTTGAAACTATAAACTCATATTTGGATTTGATAACAAAAAAGTAGCTTTTGGTCTCCACAATATCCTTACAACTGTTTATTACTCTGCAGTGCTTCAATAAATGACTTGGGAACATCCCTCCACTACCCTACAGGTAAAAGATGTTGTTTTTGCTCGATTTTGAGATCAGAAATTTGTGCTTATTTAATGCTTAAGAGTAATTCATCTTTCAAGACATGTAATAAATATTGTGTCATATATTAACAGAGCTTGTTTCAGGTTCATTGCACAGCCAGATCTATTTTTTTACAACAGTATCCAGCTGGGGATCTAAATGTCATTGTTTATTTATGGTCCAAACTAAACATGGCACAAATCATCATTTTCCTTTGTGGTGCCTGATTATGAATTGTTTTAGAAATTAGCTGTCAGACACCTTCATCCCTTCCCCACTTCTGAGAGGTTCATAATCAAAGTTTGTGAGGTAAAGTCAGACCTTTACCATTAAAATCTCTTTCTCTGTTTTTCAAATGTGGATATTTTCTGATTTTTTTTTAATTCTTCTGTAATAGTAAACAAATTATTGAGATTTGGACTGTTGGTCAGACAAATATTTCGTTCATATATTACTAATTTAATATACAGTATATCATATATTTACTATTTGAATTTGCACTCTGGACCACTGTCATGTGGCATTTTTCACTTTTTTTTAATTTCAAAAGATATTTCATGGACCTAATTTTAGCAGCACTATCAATAATACATATTTAATATTTAATGCATATAACTAGAACTCCAGCTTTGGAGTAGCCTTGTGTTGTAGTTTTTTATATTCATAACCACTGTTTAAAGGTGCAAAGTGAGATTTATTTATTACCGAGTCTCATTCTGTTGCATTGAGTTACAGAAGCTAATGGAACAGAGGCTAGCCCATTAGCTACATTAATTCAGCACATTACACAAACGCTGTGACACTTCAGCTAAGTCACGTGTGCCTGAACCACAAAACAAAAAATGTTGGTTAAATGTACCTTTTATCAGGCTTTGACTGAATAGGTAACGTTACGATCACATTACTGCATGGGTGAACACGCAGGTTACCAACCAGATAGAGCCAGGTACCGTTAGCATAGTAAACACTGATTTATCAACGCTAACCCTAGCTAGCTAGCTTGGTTAGAAAGGTGCATCCATAATTCGTGTTAACTGCGATATTAATTTGGTAAGATCATTTTGGATAGTGGTACAAAAGCCAAAACAAAATGTATTTACTGTAAAAACTGAACGGCAGAATCCTTAGAGTATCTTGTACTACAACTGACAGCTGCACAAGTCATACACACAGTGCAACCGGTGAGCAGCAGATACGCATCGTGCCCCTATCTTGATTGCCAGGTCCCGTCTTGTCAATCAAAATGTAACCACGTCCTAAAGACGACCCTGCTTTATTGTCTATTTTACTCTAAATTGGACCATAATTTTCAAAATGAACATCGTGCTCTATTGTAGAAGACTTTAAACTAGTGGTTGAGACCATAAAGCCATTAGGAACCAGTTTACTGGGGTATAAAACCAACTGGGAAGTGGGGTCATTTTCATATAAGGGTCCATTCATTCTCTTTTTTTTTTTTTTTGCAACCAGTGGAGTCGCCCCCTGCTGGCCACTAGAAAGAGTGCAGATTTAAGGCACTTCCGCATTGGCTTCACTTTTCAGACCCCGGAAGCTTCAACATGTTTATATACAGTCAATGGCCCAGACGTGACATAATGTCTTCAGTTCAAGTTGCATCATGGGAAATGTAGTGGGGGGGGGTTTTGGAGTTTGACTCAGGAGGACCAAATGTCAGAATATCTCGGCCACTGCTGCTTCGATTTTGACCTTTAACTTTTCTAATCTGTCCCTTGCGAGACATCCAACTTTATTGAAGTGTAATGCTAAATTGCTGGTGTTCCCCTTTAATTTCTTGCATGCTACACCGAAAGTCCCTGAAGGACCCCCTCCCTCCCCTCTCTCTCTCTCTGCGGCCTTATTGTGTAGTGAAGATGTGAAACTAACTCACAGGTGAACAGCAGAGCGTCAGTCGGATCTCCTCTGCCGACCACCGCCACTGCTGCCAGGCAGACAAACGGGAGCGGAGGAGAAAAGCTCACGACTCACCAGCACCGACCAGAATCACCAACCGTCTGACTCCCGGACACGTTTTCAGATTCCCGAATAAAGACTAAAATCTCCCCAAATCTGCGGATTGAAAAGGACACGCGTAAAGCTGAGCCCCAGAGGAACTCTTAGTAAATGAGCCGAAGTGTCAAAAGGATTTGTTTCTCTTTTCGCTCTCCGGGTTTCCCCCTTGTTGGCGTGCAGGAATGATGCATGCTTCGCTGGACTTATAATCGACAAGCGACTTCGCAGGCTGATGAAACACTTTGTCAACCCCTTTTCTTTGCTCTACTGCAACCCAGTGAGGAACCTGCAAAAACGTCGCTGTAGTGCACTGGACCTTCGTTTTGACATCTTGGTTACGCACCCTTGTTTGCACGCCTTATGTGAAATTCATCACTTCTGCTTACAATTGCTGCGCGTCTGACTTTTTTTTTTTTTAAAGAGCGGAGGGGGCTCAAAATGTTTTTCCTCCAGTCTGCATGAGGGATGGCGACCAAACCGCACCAAGTCCAAGGGTGGTTATCTGCACGTTTGCACCTGTTTGGAATGACAGTTTGTGCCAGGGGTGAATGAACATCGCCTCAGTTTCTTCCAACCGCGAGTGGTTTGAAGCTGTTTTCTGACTCTGGCGTTCAAAATCGAGGTTGTTGCACAGTGACAATGGATCTCAAAGTAGAAACCGAAGAAATGGACACGCGTCAACCTCCACCCATTGAAGTTTTTGCGCACACCTCGACCCTGCACGGAATCTCTCACATTTTCACGTACGAGCGGTTCTGCATCAAACGCTGCCTGTGGGTCGTCTTTTTCTTGGGCTCCTTGACCTTTTTGCTGTTCGTGTGCGTGGACCGGATCCACTTCTACCTCGAGTACCCGCACGTCACCAAACTGGATGAGGTCACGACCCCGATCATGACGTTCCCCGCGGTCACCTTTTGCAACCTGAACGCGTTCCGCTTCAGCCGGGTGACGCGCAATGACCTGTACCACGCAGGGGAGCTGCTGGCCCTGCTCAACCAGAGGTTAGCAAAAAAAGTGCAAAATGAAGCCCACGAGTTATTGCTTAAAGCTGCTTCTACTGCACATGGCTTTTATTTATATTCTTTGTCATATGCTGTATATTCCCTTTAACTATCAAATTATTTAACTTTTAAAGCTTTCTTTATAAATAGTTTAATATTTCAGTGGTGGAATGTAACCAACCACATGTACTCAAATACAGTAGCTCCAACTTGAGTTTTTCCATTTTATGCCACTTTCTACTTGTCTGTATAAAATACAGATTTATACAGATTAAACTATCTAAAATGTAAAATTGTTTTTTTTTTTAAAATAGCTCTCGCTTAATGCGTTGGTAGCCTACAACACTCACGGGGGACAATTTTGATGGAGTGTTTTTCCTCAGTGTTGTGTTAACACTTCAACTTGATCTCGAGTATTTCATCCACCACTGGCAATTCTGTCTTACAGATTGAACAAGCTCTAATAGTTTCTGTTCTGAGCTTCGCTTGTCATCCTTGAATTAACTCCGGCATAATCAGTGAACGCCAGTTGTCTCGTTGGTGCAGCTGAGGGCTCTGGATACTGGAGCTGGCAACAACACTGTATGCAGGGGGGGGGGGGGGGGGGGGTGATGTGGAGATTCTAAAAGTTAAATGTCAGAAA
>JBBPCS010000480.1:11696477-11729798 GCA_037974645.1 Hollardia meadi | reverse complement strand
GTGTGTGTGTGTGTGTGTGTGTGTGTGTGTGTGTGTGTGTGTGTGTGTGTGTGTGTGTGTGTGTGTGTGTGTGCTGTCTGTTATCTCGCCTGCCAGCTTGAATCTTCCCGTGTTGTCACTTTGAGATTGAGCAGGTAGTGATGGTGCGAACACTACGTGTTTTGGAGTCAAAGTTGCTTACATGCACCATCTGCAAAATGAATTAATCTCTTGGTATTCAGCAACAGCGTGTGACAGGCCGGGAAATCTAAAGCCTCAGCGGATTTCTCTCAGCAGAGTGTGAAATTTGTCACACGGAGGAGGTTCACTCCAGGGGAAGAGCTGCAGGGCCTTTTTCCCTCCTGACAGTTTCCCGCCCTCTAAACTGCACCAAAAAAAAAGAGTCCCTGTAATGAATGCATGCATTAATTGCGGTTTGTCCCACCTTCGCTGGGTGGTATTCTAGGAATAGCAAAATAAAAGACAGTTGATGAAAGAGGGGTTTGTTAGCTGCACAGAAGCAGAAAGGTGCTCTCTTCTCCAGCAGGAGAGCGTGCTCCAGCAGCGCCTCTATCTGTCTTTTGATGTTTTCTGACTAATGACATGGCTTCCTCCTTCTCCTCTGTTGGGATGCGATCTCCAGTGATCAAATTGGTCAGTAAACAAAAGCTCAGGGCTAGGCTGGAATGACTCTTCCTGCCGTCCGGTCTCCATCCTGGGGCGGATCTAGTGTACGAACTGGTCTCAACTCATCCCGCTGAGGAGCTCAACTGCTTTATTACAGCCACTCAGATGTTGAATCATGGAGCGATTCCCAAAATAAATCTACGAGTACTCTGTTGTGCAACTGAACTATCTCTGTGTGTGTGTTTTTGTTTTACGAGAGGGAATGGAGATGCATGCATGTCTCGCATCATCAGTCAGTATATTACCATTGTGCATCTGTGCATGTATGAGTACCGTTACCCACTGACATATTACCATATGTCCTTACTTACTTACTTACTCTTCATCTCACCATAGAACATACTGTGTTTTACTTATTTATGTGGCTTTTTCCTAGGAAGCTGTCTGACTGTTGCGCAGCATCAGCAGTATCTCTTAATGTGAGGTGGTTTTTTTTACTGGGAGCTGTGTTTCACAGCACAATGGCACCTTAGCAACACTGTGTGGGGAAGTGGTTGTGTACTCCTGTCAATTGGGATTTGATGTCTTTTATTCGGTCCAATTCGGATGACATAGAAAAACTTGCTTTAGCGGGATACAAAATTTCATCAAGCGGGTGAAGACAGTATCGATTTAAGTCGGTGTAAATTATGAGAAAAGTGAAACATGCAATTTCGAGAGCCTTCTGGAGCCATTAGTGAGTTGACAAGTCAGGTGTCAAATAAAATGCTCGGTGACGGGCTGTTTGGCTTTCCCAAATGACTCTTCCTCCATCCTGCTGGAAGGTGATTACGACTCATTGTTATACGCTGCACATTATTAGACATGCACCGAGGAGACTAATTCATGCTAATTTAAATATCCAAATGATCACACATATGCTGACAGACAGGCTGACATATACACATACTGCACCCACCCATTGTAAGCCATAAGTATATCATCACCACCTATTACAGCTAATAATGCGTAATTCACAGCTAACGTTTCGTCTCGGTCTCTGCAGCCAGGCGGACGTGCAATCATCGGACTCCGGAGACTAATTTAAACTCATCCCAAATGACCCATCATTATTAGATAGATAGATGGTTGGATGGATGGAAAGATGGATGGATGGAAAGAACACTGCCTTCCCACTTGACACACAAGGATTTAATCCTGTTTAACCCTGCTCTCTGCCACTTATAGTGCTACCACTGTAGTAAAGCCTCTGCCCCTCTGACTGGGCCCAGGGCTGTTTATCCCTCGATGTTTACTCAGCTGTGCGTGATGAGAGGGCGGTGCACACTGAAATGAAAGCCCAGCTAGCTGCTGCTGTGATGGCCTCTCTACTGGCACCGACGTCTCACTCTCTCTCTCTCACACAGCAGAGAGTGAGCGTGGGCTCTACACATGGCAGACAGGAGATTTGTAGGCGACGGCGATGACTGCGACATGCAGGGAGAAGGCGGGCAGAGGAGGTTTTAACATCCCATATGGATCCGCTGCATGTCAAAATTAAGCACCAGGGATGGAGAGAGAAGAGGTGATAATGTTGAGAGTGATGTTACATGCCACAATTTGCAAGCAGTGCAACCTTTAAGCTGCCACATAACAATTTAATTAAATCATATCATGAAATTATACAGCATCACAGTTGCATGCATACCAGTGGCTGATAGAGAATGTCTTATTCCACCAAGCAGCCATTTAGCATCTCATTATACTCACCTTTTCGCTGGCTTGTGGAGAATAAGAGGGTGCCCGCTAAACTGCAAGAGCCTCTACAGAAAATTTAACAGCTCTGAATGAATGTGAACTGATGATTATAAGACATTTATGCCCGCCGTCCAAACTCACAAGACCGTTTCCATTATTCACCAAGAAGCTTCTGCACGGGAGGAATTTGAAAGTATCATTTTTCAGTAGTTAATGTATGGTTTTCAGCAAAAAATATTTTGAATAAGAGGCAACACAGAGGGAGGAGTTACAGGGAACTTTCCCTCAGGGAGTTATTTCCTCTCAGTGTGGGGTACCACTGCAAGTCCACCACCATAGAGACCCAGGATTGTATTAAACCAACAAGACTGATAGCTTGCAGGCTCTGCTGCCTCCTCTTAATGGTCTGTGTTGTTGTGTTGTGAATCTCTTTTCCTCGGGAAGGGTCTCTCTTTAATTCCCTGCTAATTGTGATCCCAGTGTGCCACATCAATTTAAATGATAGGAAAAGTTGGCACCATGTTCTAATATTAGTAGATTGTTACCATTGTATATTAATCAGCCTTAATTTCAAGATTTATTGATGAATCATTTGATCTATAGACTTCCAAAAATAGTGAGAAACACCCATAACAGTTTCCCTGAGCTCTACAGAGTAAACTTCAAACCTCACTTCCAGAGGTGGAAGTAAATGAAGCAATACCAGTGTAGATATTAAAAAGTATTAGCATCAAAATATACTTACTACTAAGTACTATAGAATGACATATTTCAGAATAATGTACATTATATTATTGGATTATAATTATTGATGCATTAATGTGTTCAGCACTTTAATGTTGAAGCTGGTAGTTTATCTGCTGGGTATAGCTTGTGAATATGCCCTCAGGGATCAATAAAGTTTTATCTTAATATATAATATTACATCATAATTTATTTGTTGGTTATATTTTGCGACATCAAACTAAATCTACAAATATCAAGTAAATGTAGTGAAGTAAAAAGTACAATATTTATCTGTGAATTGTAGTGGAGTAGAAGTATAAAGTAGCAGAAAATGGGAATACTCAAGTAAAGTACAATTTCCTAAAAACTGCTCTTAAGTACTTCAGTAAATTTACTTAGTTACTTTCCAACACTGCTCTCCTCTAACTTTGTAGCATTTGTGACTTTTTTTGCCCTTTGTTACGTTTCAGATTAAATTCTGATTCTCTGATTGATCGGAGTTCTGAACCGTTCCACCAAACATTTCAGACGTTTCTCCTCTGAAACCGCAGGAACAAAGAGGCCAAATTATTTAACATTTCATAAAAAGAAAATATTAGAGCAGAGATTTATTTTTTTAAAACACAGATTTGTTTGACAGAAGTTTGTTTTTACCTCTTTACTACCACATCATAATCCATAATTATCTCACATTTCAACTTTTACTATGACTTTTACTTGTAAGGGAGTATTTTAAAGTAATTCTATAGGTTCTTTTAGTCAGTTAAGGGATGTGATTGCTTCTTCCACCACTGGACAGTATTATAATGCATCCATAGAGGTTATAAACAACCTCTTCTGCAGTCTTGTATTTTAAGGCCTGCCTGATTTGACCCATATCTCAAATTCACTCCGTTATGCTGTCATAGTGCTAAGGTCAGCACAGTCACTGATTTTTAGATAGAAGCAGTACTCTGAGGTATATATAACCTAAGTGAATACACTCTTCCATTTTTCTTCATATGATATGCTCCCTGCTCTCCTCAGGGCTCCTGAGCTTACCTGGTGCTATGATGCTATCGTCTCTGAAGGTGATAGGTACTGAGAGCACGGACGGTGTCTGGGAATAGGACGAGAAAGGGGGAGGACTGTCTCTACTGGCCTGTGAAATATTCATCAAATTAAGTAGGGGCGGGCAGGGAAGTGCGGCAGGAGATGGAGAAGAGTCCACAGGAGAATGAGCATCATAGTTTCTTGAGACACAAGGGAATGAGGGAAGACCAGGGAGGAAGGAAATGAAGGAGGAAAAGAAATAATTTAATTGTGTGGGAGCTAAAATCCCCTCACAACAGTGGAGGAGGTTTTATTTTTCATCTATAGAGCAGCAGGTGAGATAGAGACTGATGATAGTTTCCCAGAAATATTGAATTCTGACATTTAAAGTAATTTTAGATATACACTCACTTTCCTCAACCATAAGAAACTGTCCCCTATTCACTCCTCTATTGTCAATAACATCAGGAGGGCTGGCCGTCTAAACCTATTAGCTGGTCATTACACGGCCCTGTTGTACAGCCTGCAGCACCCTGAGGTGTCATCCAAAGCACTGCCATTCTGGTCTTGATTTCTTTGTTCGTGACTAACTTTGACCTACAGAAGAAATATGATGTTTCAGACCATTGATAAACAAAAAGATGGACGACGCATCTCCACTTCCTCCCAAATATCCCGGATACGGGCGTTGCCATCTTGCGCTGATGACTAGTGTTGACAGTCGGTCCGAAGAGTCGATTTATAGACCCTTTTATGGCCGACGTCATCGTCACGCCGTTAGCTGGAGGCAAAACAAAGGGAGAACTGGAGGGAAACATGAATCACCTCAGGCTACAAGGCCACATAACCTACCGAAAATGTCATCTTGCTGTGTTGTTGGGTGCCAGAATCGAAGAAGTAATGACGCCAAATTTAAATTTTATCGTATACCAACTTCCACTGCCAGAAAAAATCGTTGGTTAATGTTAATTTTTTCAAGTAACACTCGCGGTCCCGGAGAGTAAGTGACCGTACATATTTGGAAAGACTCATATTTTCTTCAGCCAATGTTAAAAAGCACGCCAACAAATCTTGAAAGCTAGCATTAGCTAACGTGTTCAGTGACTCCTGCCTCCACCTAAGCCCCACCCACAAGAAAATGTCATAGTGTTTACTAACAGAAAAGGGGTCTATTGTATCGGGTTATTTCACTGAGCCGGTCGGATCGAGTGGCAACACCAAATAAATCGGATCTTCGTCAAAACTTACTGTTTTTCTTTCATTGTCTATTCCAGTATGACGCAAAGACATACCCTACGCTGTTAAAAAATCTAGAAAGCTCTTGGCAGGAAGCCCATTTTGTTCTATGCTGTTTATATAGTTTCCTGGTCTACTAGCGCCTCCAAGGTGGAATTGCACTACATACCATGAGAATGGCTCAAAACACTGTATCAAAGTGCACAGCTAACCATGAGAACCATCAGACCGCCACAGTCCACAGCGATACAGCGACACTCAGTGACTCGTAGCTCACTTGCCGAATGCTGGTACCAGCAGGCTTTGAGCCTATCCCATAAGCCATTGTAGTGTTTTAGTGCATCGAGAAGATGTATCTGATCATAAAAGGCTGTAGCCTACAGATCAGCGATGGACTTGTGCTATTTTGCAGCTTACAAGTCACGACTTTTGTAGTCTTTTGTGTAAGTAAACTGTTATTTGAGAATGCAATGCAAGCTATAAATAAACAGCATGAGGAGTATTCTCATTGGTTGCACTTTGAAAGGTCAGTGGCAACCGAGGTTAAAGGAGAAATAATTTAAACTGTGAGTGCAGGGTGCGCCACAACCAGGCTCAAAAGTATGTGACAAAAGAGGGAGACCTCAAATAAAAAATGTCAAATAATGTCAAATGTTTTAATAAAGTAAATTAATTAAACATTACAATAGGAAAACAAAGCCAGCATGGGATGACAAACTAAGGCCAACCCTGGGGGTCTCAAAGGGTAGCACTTGGGCGTCAGTGCTCTCCCCATAGGACAACAATAGCACAGCCAGCACAGAGTGGTTTTACTGCTGATCATGTGTGGGCAACTTTAGGCTTCATCTTCTGTTCACAATGAATATTTCATGGCAATTCCTCCAATAGTTGTTGTAGACACAGTATTTCACTGCAGTGGAATGACCGTCCAACAGGCTGACAGCATGCCACATGCTAATGTAGCTGAAAATACAAATGCAATACATTATAAATGTAAATCAGTGACTTTTAAGTTTAAATTTTTCCGACCATTTTAAAACTACAGGCGCGGAGATGCCAAATATCCATGCAGCCAGGATGCCAGTAGTGTTAAGGCAGTGCGGCCCTCTGGTCTTCTCTGTGTAATTATCTATGAAGCCTTTCGCCTCTTCTTATTCTTGTGCCTCTCATCTTGACTTCTTTATTTTTGACAACCAGTGACTCGGGGTTTGATTCCATGTTCAGGGCATCATTATTACAGACAAGCAGAAAAAGTCCACTGTGCCTCTGGCTTTCAATCCCCTGCTTATAGTTTACTTTCTTTTTGTGGCTCTGTTCCATCCAAGACTGGTTATTAGCATGGTGAGTCAGCTATTTATTCAGAACCAAACAGGGGAGGGGGCTGGTTTGGCTTTGATGCTTTTATTCCTGATTTTTATTTTTTATTTTTGTGCTGCAAACATTTGTGATCAGACTCCCAAATCACCCATCAAAAAATGTAAACTGTAATCAGCCACCTTTACAGAACACACTACGCTGGCAAATCCAAAATGGGCAAAGGCAAAAAATTCCAAAATCCAAAACATAAGCAAGGTCCACAAAAACAGTCAGTGTCTATGTCCAGCCTAAAAGAGCTGCTAGCATGGCTTTAGAGTCTCAGTCTTATTAATATTAATCCCTTTATTTATTTTCATGAAGTTTATTCATGTATGAAGGTACCCAGTATGGTTTTTCCAGGTCAACTGTAATCGGATTACAGTTCTAAATTAGACAAAACAGGATGCAACACATTTGGATATATTTTAGTGCCGGTCACCGTGGGCTTCTGTCTGCTTGCTGTTGCATTTAAATAGCATTTTCCCTGTGATAGCTGTTTAAGTGGACAGCATAATAACAGAGAAAGTGTTTGCACTTAAGCAAGATGGTTTTAAAGTCTTTGAAAACATTCCCATAAAACAGAGCACTAATGGATTGAACTTATCCTACTGAGACACTCTCATAACACACAGATTGCAAGATTGAAGACCTCAGTAAAATTGGAAAGTGCATGGATTTATGAATTACAGATTCTTTCGAAATCCGATGTGGTTCTAAAAACAGATATGCCTAATTATGTGCATAATGATTAATTACAGTAGAGCTATGTTGAGTGCTTTTCAATACATGGGAAATTGTGTGTGAGTGACAGCTTTATTGATCACAGAGCTCTGAAGATATAGCCTGTGGAAACTGCAATCAGGAAGTACTGTAATAAATTCTCTACAAAATAAAAGATTGCTTTGTTTTTTTTAGGTACCTTAATGGTGGCAAATGAGAGTTCAAAAGGCTTAAACATGTCACAAATGAACCAAACTTTCACTCCCAGAAGTCGGAATTTCTCTTTGTCATAATCTTCCCTCATGTTCCATATGATTTCTGCTGCAGAGAACCTTTTTCATATGTGCACAATCATTTATTAATTTGTCATAACAAGCGGAACAAGCACCCACAGTATGCATGCTGTGCAGTCTTTGTGCATTATACATGTTTGATGCTGTTATTCTTATTTTTCTTACCACCCATGTCACAACATCAACTATTCAACAAAAGGCAGAGAGCAAATGTTACCTGACATCTCCTCATTTCTGCGTATCGATCAAGATGCTGGTGAACATCATGCAGTCCTCATACACATGGATTTAACGTTTATGTAACGGTTGATTTATTTATGAAGTACAATGAGTGCAGCCACTGTATGATCTGACACATTTATGCTTTCATTTGTGGGGAAAGGGCAGCAGCGCAAAACGTGAAGGCCACCTGCAGCAGGTTGATGAATGTAGAAAGGGAAAAAAAAAAGACTGGGTAGTTTAACCAAGCTTGTGTTTACTGGATGATTTTTAGCTGCTTAGCTCTAAGGATGGCAATAAAGTTCTCCAGAGGGTGAATCCCAATGGCTTTGGGGTGGTCCTCTGACTGTAGCTTCCTGTAGTACAGTAAATTTACTTATTTACACGACATCACCGGGGTCAGACTGTGCTGGAACATAACTTGTTTGTACGACGTGCTGTCCGACTACGTCCATTACTTGGTGTTTACAGTTGTTACACATGGTCACACTCTAAGGCAGAGTGAAATGCCGGCCATCATAAGAGAGGGAGTAGACGCAGTATTTTTTAAATACGAATGTGTGACGAGTCATATAAATAAATGTCCATTACATTCAAGCCGTTTCCAAACTATTTCACCCGATGCTGAATAAGCCTATCACCGCCAGACAAATAAATCTTGTAGTGTATTCCCAGTATATGAGAGGTTTTAAATCTGGCATCTGTGGCGACATTCCATGTAATTGAGGACCGGTCACACCTATTCATTTTGAAAGAGCAACAGCTAATGGGAAACTCTAACACTCGACCGACCGATGGCGTGACTTCAACACTAACTCGTTAAATCAGGGACAGGCTTCTGTATTTATGGGCTGGCTCCTCTGTGATCCAGCCAATAAAAAGAGAGCATGGTTCCTTTCTCACCTCTGCACAGCTGGCCCATCATGGTGTGAAGTTGGTGTGAATGTTAAATTGTCCATTTCAGAAAGTTACAGAAGTGGTGGAATAGAGCACACCCCACCCCTAATTTCTGATGCCCGAAGGGTGACCTATTATAAAAGTAGTATGCTGGTGCCTTAGATATAGCTTCACAGAGCTGCTAGCGTAGACTCTTAAAGGGACAGTTCACCCCAAAATCAAAACATTTTTACCTGTTTACCCTTACCTGCAGTAAGTCTGCCCTTTCTCTAATATAATGGAACTAGATTGCACCTTGCATGTGGTGCTCAAAGTGCCAAAAAAAAATACATGTGAAAAACTCAACAGCAATGTCTCTTTCCAGAACTCCTGACCCGGTTAGTTAAGATAATCCACAGACCTTGTTGTGAGCAGTTTCATGTGGGAACTATTTTCTTTTTACCGAACTACACCGTGTTTCCGCACAGAAGGTAACGTGCCTATAAAACTGATCATAACAAGGTCTGGGGATTATCTTGAGTAACCGGGTGATTTCTGGAAAGAGACACTGCTGTTGAGTTTTCAGAGGGGTTAGTGTCAGGTCTAACCCTAACTCACACGTTTCTAGATGGATAAACAGCACTTTTGGTGAGAGGAAAATTTTCTATTTTAGATTTTGGGGTAAACTGTCTCTTTTCTCTTGTTGATGTGAAAGAAGCATTTCCTCTCAAAGAAACATTCCCTTAAGGTTTGTGCATGTATTTTCTGTGGCTTGCTGTGCCTTTCATCTGCCTTTCATGATAGCGCTGAATCTTTTTTTTCTCTCACTCAGATTGATGTTTGCTTCTACAACCAGCAGTCTCTTGCTTCTTGCTTGATAGATGGCCAAAATGTTTAAACTGCCCTTGGCAGGACCCAAACTCTCCAAACTCCTTCTCAACAATTACTTGGTCGGTTTGTTCTTTCTAATCAGAGATATGTCATTCTGTGCCATAACACTGAACAATAGCCTGCTTCAAGCGTTAGCAGTTACACTCCCTCTCCCCCTCTTCCTCTTTGTCTCTTTCACTTTGCATCCTTGCTCTCCATTGCTCTCCCACTCTCTCACTCATTCTCCCTGCATGGGTTATGTGACTCATACATCACTAAACACTCTAATGCAAGATTAACTCTTTGCCAAAGAAAGCTCCATATTGATACGTTTCTGTGCACTCGTGGCTGTTTAAACATGTAATGCATGCTTTTGCTGATTTTCCTGAAAAATTAAGGCTGCATTCTTCCTGGCTGGCATGCTTGGTCTCCATGGTAACATCAGGTCCATTATAAGTACCATAAAGAGCATGCAAGGGAATGTTAAATCACCAGTCTGCCAGTCTCCATCACTTCACTGGGTTGATGGTGAAACCGACAAACCCACGGGAAGACCTCTTTTCCCTCAACCCTTTTCCCTCTTCCACTTTCCTTCTCTCACCTCTTTTTCTGTCAGTTTTTCTCTCATACTATCTGTATCATATACACACATGTTCACACACACACATACACACACACACATGCACACACGCACACATACACATCCGAAATTTAGTCAAATACCGACCCCCAGTGGAAAAGCATTGTTAAGAAATCAGTTTTGCAGCTTTTTAATTAAAAAAAAAATCTCTCCTGTGTCTCTCAGGTCTTCACTCGCTACGGGAAGTGTTACACCTTTAATGCCGGCGATGATGGACGCCCTCCCCTCATCACCACCAAGGGAGGTATGGGTAATGGACTTGAGCTCATGCTGGACATTCAGCAGGACGAATACCTGCCTGTCTGGGGAGAGACAGGTGAGGGGGGCATCATTCATCCACAGACCTGGTTATCTATCTGTGTTAATACACCAGAGAGTGAAACTTAAAGACAAAAAACCTCTTTTGGATTCATTTGTGAAACACATATTCCAGGCGTGTTGATGCTGATCCAACGTTCTTTGTCTTCCTGCAGATGAGACCTCATTTGAAGCTGGGGTCAAAGTTCAGATCCACAGTCAAGACGAGCCATCCTTCATTGACCAGTTTGGGTTCGGAGTGGCACCCGGGTTTCAGACGTTTGTTTCCTGCCAGGAACAGAGGGTACAAGTCGTCTTCATACATGTGGCGTTTGTTAAAGCCCCTGAAAATGCTCATGATTTATTCAAAAAGTCCACAAATCTTTATCAGGACTGTGCGGGTGTGGTTTGACCAGACTTGATTGACAGTTGCCTGGCAACATAAGCAACAACCCCACAACTGTCATCCCATTCTGATTGGCACGGATTCCATTTGGTCATTTGGCAGATGCTTTTGTTCAAAGTGCCGTACATAAACCCCACATCAGATCAAGGAGAAGCCTTTGAGAATAAGTGCCTCAGCACTCAGTTCTACATTCAAAGGCTGCATGAAGTAACGTACAAGTGCAATATATGTTACAATTTCCCTTTGAGAGAGAGCGAAGGGCTGAAAGATGGAGAAAAAAGTATCTTCGATGAGTAAGTGCTATCGGAATAGGGAGTTCTTCAAGAGATTTTTTTAAGACAGGAAGTTATTCTACTGAATCGAGTTCGGTAACTTGTTCCACCTCTGAGGGACCACAAAGGAGAATTGATTGAGATCTCAATCATTGATTATTTGCAGAGGAAGGAGAAGACTCTGAAGGAGGGGGGTCCAGGTGACTATAGGGACAAAAAGCACAGACAAAAAAAGTTTTTTTTCTTTAAAGAATCATTTATTGGTTTATTAAAAACTTCTCGACCATCATTTATATTGGTTATGTTAACAGTGTACTCGTTAAAGTAAGTGCAACATGAAGAGGCGAGAAACATGAGAGATCAGACAATCAAAATATCTCCAGGTTTGTTCTCTAGTAACTCATGATTATCTACTATATAGTCCTCGATTTAGAGTCATTCAGGAACTAATTATTAATATTTAATCATTTATCTAACCGTTTCTGATTTGGTCCCCTCTCATTCCTCAGTAACTCTTCAGGATTTTGTGTTTCGTTTTGTAAGTGGGAGCGATGGATCAATATGTTTGCCCAACCCGAGGTTTGCCTAAAACCTCGTCTGACTGCTTGTGTTTCTTTCCCTGTCTGACTTGTTTTCTTGCTAGATCTCAGCAATTAACTTGGTGAATACAATGTTATTGACAGCTACATAAACCAGAATTATCATTTAAAGTCATTTTAAATCACTTTTTTTTATTTATACAGATATAGAACTTGATTTTGCTGTTTTATTCTTTATTTATTCCTTTATAATGCTGTAGTACACTACATCTTATTCATCTGAAACTTTTAAACTCCTTCATTTTCAGTTTCAAAACAACAGTGTATGTTGCACTTCTTGTTTCTAATATGTGACGTGATGTATGACATGTGGTTTGCTGCAGCTGATTTATCTTCCTCCACCCTGGGGAGACTGTAAGGTGACGGCCATGGATTCAGACTTCTTTGATAGTTACAGCATCACCGCCTGTCGCATTGACTGTGAAACACGCTACCTGGTGGACAACTGCAACTGCCGCATGGTGCACATGCCTGGTAGGAAATCGCTCTTACCGTGTGTTGTATCGGAGTTACATCAATGATGCTGCGTTGAAAAATTACTGTAAGCACTTCAAAGATTGATGTGAGTGCGTGTTTCTTATGCTCAAGGCGATGCACCCTACTGCACCCCCGAGCTGTACAAAGAATGTGCTGACCCAGCTCTTGGTAAGAAAAAGGCTTTGTACACATCGGGTCTGAATCATTAAGGAACTGATACACGCACACTCACGCATAATCTCATGACAGTTTTAGGTCAAAATCACAGGGATATGTTCAAGAGGTCAAGCTGAACTTGGCGTTCTCCTCTTTAGATTTCCTGGTGGAGAGAGACAACAATTTCTGTGTATGTGAGACGCCGTGCAACATGACCAGATACAGCAAAGAGCTGTCCTTCGTCAAGATCCCCAGCAAGGCCTCTGCTAAATATCTTGCAAAGAAATACAACAAATCTGAGCAGTATATCAAGTAAGGGCCACACTTTAAAGATATTTCCACATTGAAATGTCTAAAAATGACTACACCTTTGATATAGATTTTGTGGAGTTGTGTACTTACATTATCTCAAATGTTTCCAACAATGTTCAAACCCACAGACATCCATAATTTTATTCACAGTAAAAGTGAATGAATACATTCATTAATTAAAGCAAATTTAAAATGAGGTAAAGATTTTACTTTAAGTACCCCTATTTAGCATTCATAAGCAGTATATAAACATTTAATGACTGTATAATATATTTGATGATAACCATCATTTGTAACTTCTCGTCATTACAATGTTATTTGTTTTATTTTATTACAGTTTTTTGTTTATACTATACTATATACTATATACTTTAGCCTACACTTATGGTTATATGAAATTATAGTTGCTTACAATACATTAATTAACGCATATCTGCTCACAACGACCTTATAGTGTGTTATAAACCATTTATTAAAGGCCCAGTGTGTATGATTTAGTGGCATCTAGGTTGTTCTAGATTGTAACCAACTGAACACCCTTCGTCTCATTCTTCCTTATGGTGGCTGATAAAAACATAAAAAATGCCAAAGGCCCTCTCTAGCCAGTGTTTGGTTTGTCCATTCTGGGCTACTGTAGGAATAAGGCAGTGCAGCGTAATAGACTCCATGGAAGAGGACCCTCTCCTGGTGTAAATATAGAAGACTCATTTTAAGATAATGAAAACACAACAATTCTTTGTTACAGGTGATTATACACTAATGAAAAGATTGTTATGAATATTATATTCCATTTCTGCCAATAGATCCCCCTAAGTCCTATACACTGGACCTTTAGATGTTTATAATTACACAAACACTGTTGACATGCTTATAACACCATAGGCTCTGCCATATTCCTTTAATTTAGCATCGCCACATCAAACCAATCTTTGCTGGTTAACATAAAACACATCTCTACCAGCGCACCAGCGAGGGAAAGTCGCCATAGACTCCCTATACTGCTTAATACATATACAGATATACATACTGCATACATATACGGCAGATAAATGGTATACAGATTTATCTGGCGGTGATACGGTTAATCAGCATTGTGTGAACTGGTTTGGTCAGAGCGTGAATATAACAGACGTTCTTTTATATGTAAATGTCCTGAACTGCAGGTTTAAAGTGAAAAGTTCCCTAAATGGAATATGAATGCTTTCGCTCTTCTCCACAGGGATAATATCCTGGTTTTAGACATCTTTTTCGAGGCGCTCAATTATGAAACTATTGAACAGAAGAAGGCTTATGAAGTGGCTGGACTTTTAGGTACAGGTTTATTGAGGTTCCATTATATATCGGGTTATATTTAAGTCTTTATAGTAGATGATGTGTTTAATATGATTACATTTTCTTATTCCAGGTGATATTGGTGGCCAGATGGGACTTTTTATTGGAGCAAGCATACTCACCATTCTGGAGCTCTTTGACTACCTTTACGAGGTGAGACTTCTTCAGGAAAGTGATTACATAGAAGAAGAAAAAAAATCCTGATTACTGTGATTATATATTTCATATAGAGCTGTAGCTACTATCGAGGACAAGGGTGACCAGATCAGATCACCAATGTGGGACACGTTACCAATGCTGAGAGGTCAATCTAACTTACAAAATAAACATTTCTATTCTGCCCCTCAATACATCTGTCTTTTGCCCTCTAGTTGATTCAGTAGCACGCTGCTTTTGTACGTTTCATTTATCCATAGATCAGTTGTTCAGCCACTCCTTTCTTATGAGATTTACAGTCGCTGGTTAACCAGCACTGACCCATGTGGGCGCAGGTTGATTGCCTTTAAACACATCTCCATGATGGCAGCCTTCCCTGCTTCACAGTCTTGGATAAAAGTCAGAATTTAGAAAAGCGTCTGTTGAGGTGTTGTCTCAATATGTGGGACGTGGGATAAGGAATAAAAATGCCGTGCAGTGCCACATAAAGTGGGACACCTTGTCACTTTTTTGAGGACACTGAGGTCATGTCCTCTGTGTTTTGTTTTTTCTGGGAATGTGGGGGGTTTTAGCATCCATAGAGGACCTACGAAATTGTTACAAAATTGTTGCATATGTGCAGATTTAATTAGTTTTTTGTTTAAATTAAACAAGATATGGGCCAATAAAAAATGAACAAAGAAAAGGAGGCTCTACTTTCCCACCATGGTTTTATTTCCTGGGAGTGGAAATGACTTAATGTTGGGAAATAATGTATTTCTTAAACATGCATGTTGTGTCTCTTTTCCTTCCTTATTGAGCCATAAATGGTTGTTGATTGATTAAACTTCTGTGGGTTTTTTTTAATCTACTCAGGTGATAAAGCACAAGCTGTGTCGCTGCTCTGACAGGAAGCACAAGCACAACAACAACAACAACAACGACCAGGGAACGGTGCTGAGCTTAGACGACGTCAAGTGTCACGTCAGTAACTTTCACTAGGCTTCTGCAGCTGTGAGGAGAAAGCCGTGGCACTCTCTGAGTGGCATTTGTGGACCTTGTTCATTGCAGTTTTTTTTAAGACTGCAGGAGCAGCAGAGAAAGTGTCTGAACTGTGCCTGGTTAAGGTTTGTGAGCAATGAAGTGAATCCAGCATGTGGCTGAAGTCAGGAGAAGCCACACAGATGGCAGAACAGCAGAAACCAGTGATCAACATGATGAATTCAAAAATGTCAGAATAAGTGCATGGTCATCTGTAAAACAGCTTTTCAAGACATAGTAACAGATACAGTAAATGGAGGCATTGACTAATCTATCGTAAATCAGCATTAGAAATTCCAACTGTGAGGGTGTCATCAATTTGAAGGGTTTTTTTGTAAAATAATTGATGTGACAAGCTTATTTTTACTTAAATTTTTTTTTTTTTAATTATTTTAGGTAATTTAGCCACTCTTTTAACTTTTGTCTTTCAAGGTTTTCTTTCTTCACTCTTTTGTTCTTGACTGTTCCCCATTTTTTTCCACCAACTTTCCATTTTTATATTCATGTCGTCCTCATCTTATGACTTATGTCTTCCCTTGTTAAAAAAATCTGAGCATTTTGCCAATATACTGTACTACCTCATCTTTCAAGGGTGACAGTGCCCTGAAGAATTTACAAGCCGAGCTCAAATGGCTCATTTTCTTGTATGGAAATGAGCAGAGCAGGCAAAAAAAAAAAGTGGAATTAAAGCAAGCCCACATAAAATTTGCTGAACAGCAGACCTTTTTAAGAGAAGTCTCAGTCTCCTGGTATTGTGCATGCTGACTCACTGTCATGTCTTACTGGGAGACTAGAATAAAGCCATTGTTAATGTTATTAGTATCACCTGCATTTCTGGTACTGTGACAATTCAAAATACATGCTCTGAAAAAGGCCACACATGAAAGTGCAATTTGTAAGAAATGGCCAGAAAAAATAAAGCATGAACTAACATTATCAACAGAATGTGAAGAAACAACAATGTTGATGTTATGTCAAACATGTGCTGAATTTAGCGTGCTAACCAGCTAGCCCCAGTCTGTCTTGTCTCTTGTTAACTCCTCATTAAACACATTGCATAAATTAAATAAAACTCTGGTTTGGTCAAATTAAATCCTCGATTCACAGAGTAAGATGTGACACTGTTTTCGCCCGCTGCTGATGGCCGAATCCTCTCTCGCTCCGCCACTTCACCTTCCATGTCCTGTGGAGAACAGTCCTCGTCTGAGCCACTGTAAATCACTTCCCTACTCTATCCCCCTGTCGTTAAACTTGCAGGCCGTGTCTGGCTCGAGGTTGCTGGGTTGAGCTGAGCCCCCGTTGCCCCTGTGATCCAAGGTTGCGGTCCAGGCACACTCAGTCAGCTATAGCTATAGCTCCCAAGAAAGGTTTTTAAGTTAAAGACCCCCTCCACTCAAAAATGTGTTTTTCTTATGTTTGTATCTCCTAAAATGTCTGAACTGGACTAAACTGACTTGTATCTGTTCAAGGTTTGTCACTAGAGAAGTGTTTTCACATTCCTCTACTGAAGGGGGAGATATCTGTGCACTTCCTAAAAATATGAAATTCGAGGCGAGCTAGATTTGATAAGTCACAAATATGAAAAGCGATCGCTTATCGTCTAATCTGCAAATACTACTACTGTCAATGAGCTAGTTCCCAGGCAAACTTGGTTGGCTATCGAGATGTGAACACGCTGTAATGCCATAGCAGATGATATTGTATGTTTCACAACCACTAACGCTGTGTCAGCCACTGCCAGTTACAAGCTAACAAGCTACTAAACAACATAAACAAAAGATGCTAACTACACTTAGTATTCTGATACATCTGCTAGCCGCCGATTTTAGTTCACAACAGACTCCTCATCTAAGTCTGGGTCTGACTGAGGCTCAAACATGTAAGGTTATGGCTGAATCTCTCCCATGTTTCCTCTAACACTAGCCATTTTGATGCTAGCTTTCACCGGTTAACCTAGCGCAAACAGTGGTGGTGTGCGGCGCAAGGCCTGTGATTCATAGATCCAGAATTCCTCAATAAGGGAGAAAATTACTTTTCAATGTTGGAAAACCATGTTAAGTAAAATATTAGTCATAGCAGAGTATTTTTATGTACTTTAGAACGTGTCTGGAGGGGAACTTTAAAAATGTTTTAGCTAGGTAATGGAAGCTATAGCTACAGCTAAAGATAACTAACAAAATTCAAGACAGTTTTTTTTAAACAAATACTTTTTCCCCCCCATGTCAGCCAGGTACTATAGGCTACTGATTTCCTTTCAATGACAATCTCTGTAGCTCTCAGAATAAATCACAAATATAAAAGACATATTTTCTGGCAAGAACACAGACTTCAAAAAATTAATTGAAGGGAATGTCATACATGTCATGTAGGCTACATGTACTGTAGGTGCTGTTCATCACATTTAGGGAAAATTTACCTTCAGGTGTGTTGACATAGCAAGATAAAAATTAATGAGCATAAATATATTGAATGTGTTTTGCCATCTTCTAGGGCTCTAAATTGCATGTAGCACTGTACAGTATAGGTGTCTTAAATGTGGTCCTTCGATGAACAGTTAATCCGCACGTCTGGCTGCAGTTTGTGTCATCATCTGTCTGTGCGTTGGGTTGTATATTATAAAAATGTATTTAGTTGTGTGTTCATTCAGAAGCTGATTAAAGGAAATTTGAAATGCTGCCCTCATATCCAAAACACTGTATCTGTTATCACCAGTAAGGCTCGAAACATGTCATGTGCATTTTTAAAGGTTTGTCTCATATGCTGTCTATATTCGAACGCCGTTTACAAAAATCAAACCATTTTACAATATTCCGTTAGATCAACATTCTGTTGAATCAATATTCTGTTGGATCAATATTTTGTTGGATCTACTTGCACTCATTCCCATTGAGAACAAGAAATGGGAATTGTATAGTGTGTAGCTGTGTAGTGTTATCAAGCACAATCATGCCATCAACTGTAATGTAATATAAATATTGCAATGACTATTGATAATAATCTTATTGTATCAGATTAGTTTGATCTGTCTAATATTGTACTTTACTGTAATTGGATTTATTTAATATAGACTGGTTGTGTGTCTCAACTAAATTTTTTTCTGTAGATATGAAGTATATTTATCAAAGACAATATTGGGTATTGTTTGTATTGCTACAGTCACAGCAGCTTATACTGTATTCATGATTAAATGAAGATGAACAGCTGGATTGTTGTTTCCAGTGTCCACTGCATGAGGTCATACTTTTTTTTTTTTAAATGTCCTCCGACCGCCATGCTTTCAGATTCCCTTATATTTTTGCCTCCATTTTTAAATTTGCATATTCATTTGAGATACGAAAGGATGATTCTTTTAGTCTGGTGATGTATACATAAATAATGAATTTGGAGCAGTTGTGTTAAAGATTAAATTCTAACTTTATGTAATTTTTATTAACTTAAAGGTGTTCTGTGTCATCATTTATACTCATGTTGTGGAACAAAGGGGGAGCACACAATTAATAGCCACAAGTTTGTTGGACACTGTATATCATCAGTCATATCAGTAATATCAGTCCAGCACTTTAGTGCTAAATGAAATATCACAACAATTTTTAAATCAATTTCCATGATTTTTTTTAATTTTTTTTTTTACAATTATCCATGTGTCCCAGAAGATGTATCATAATTACTTTGGTGGACTTTTTCTTTAGTAACTACTGGATGGATTAAAATTTTGCATCCATGTTCACGTCCCCCTCAGGATAAGTTGTAATAACGTTGGTGTGACGGCCCTCTGGCCTGTTAGGTTGTGCCTCGTTTGCTCTTCTCTTGGAGATCCATGTCATTGATAGGCAGGGCCTTCCACTTGGGACAAGCCCCCAATTCATCAAGACTGGCTCGAAGGGCTACGGCACATAAAGGAGGGACACCAAAAAATGCACTTGAATTAACTGATTTATAAAAATAAAAACTAAATTAACAACTAAATTGCAAAAATAGAAGTGTAAGTGGATGTGTGGGAAATATGGTACATGGGTGTTGAGGAGAAATAAAGAAACCAACAAAGGGCTTAAAGGAATTGTTCACCCAAGATGAAAATTCAGTCATTACATACTCCTCATATAGGTCATTATGTACTCACCCCCATGCTGATAGAAAGTCGGGTGAAGTTTCTTCATCCACAAAACACTTCTGAAGCTTCAGAGCAAAACGGTGCTGCAGCATTCTCCTCAAAAACTAAAGCAGAACGAGATGTTAAAAATGTTTTTTTTTGTTTTTTTAAACTGCTCACAGTACAGCCTCACAGGGATACTAGCTTGGCTAAGTGACTTTATGATATGGTGGAAATAAACTCATGAAAGACCTGGCTGCAAGTGCAAGCCCACTTCAATAATGTAAACTGGATTTTCTCAGTTTGTGCCTGCTGGTAGAAACCAGACTGCTGAATCTGGAGTTTTGTTCCTTCCTACATCCCCTCTTCTCTTGGCTGCTCTTATGCAACAAGGTCCTCTTTTGTTTGAAACCAAATAATTTCTGCCATAGTGATCTTTCTATGGTTGCTCCCATGACTCTGAATATGCTGGCTATACTTTTCAGTGAAAAAAACCCCAACTTAACACAATCTGCATCCTGTGATTATACTGTGGAGGAAACAAGAAGAAGATATTTAATAGAAAGGTTTGTAGGGCACAAGTCAGGCAAATCCACAGATCTACATCTACATCTACATTCATTCTAATTAGATCATTCCCACTTTTCCAACTCTTCATAGTCCTTCAGCTGCTTCTCGATAAGAATTAATTGGAGCTCCAAGCCATTAGTGAAGCTTTGCACCTTAGTTCACATCTTAGACCACATTTTACATCCTTCATCCCTTTGACACTTTCAAACTACTGATATTCTTTTAAGCTTTTATCTACTTATTCATTGTTTAAACCAGAAAGTCAATCACAATCTCAAACTCAATCCTTCCACATCTTATTCACAGTCTTATTCAGCTTTTACATCCCATGCATACTACTTCCTCACTTTTCCACATTGTACTCCTTCAGCTCCATATAAATTCAAGCTAGCCATGCAGTTTAGCTCTCGAGTATTGGTCAAGCAATGTAATTTAGCTGCCAGCTTATTTGGCATTGTTCAACCTCTTCTACTATTCATTCATCTTCAGCTGTACTTGAAACAAATTAAAGCCAGAAATTCAGTGTAGCATCAGCTTTTCAACAACTCAAACAAAAAATATTCCACATCTTTCGTACAATATTAATATTTTTCAACTTTTACAACCAGCATTGTTGTTTAACGTCAGCTCTTCAAGATCCGGCATTCACACCTGCAATTTCTTCAGAAATTACATTCTCCAGTTTAGTTTTGCTTTTTGTTTCTTCCTTCAGCGCAACATTTATATACTTTGTTATATTTTATTGTTTTATTCTATTCTTATTTGAAATATTTGAACATCTTTTTATATATTTTATCTGCTTGTAACTCCAACTGCATTTCATTGTGCAACCCTGCATGACTGATGACAATAAAACTGCACCTTGAACCATGAACCTTCTCATTCTGTTAGATAGTGTTGCATTTGATACAATTAATCATGAGTAGACCTGACAAACATGTGGGTTTATCATCATTATCATCATAATGTAACTGTTGGGCTGATAAGACAGAGCTGTATATCTCTGATTTGCCAGACAACCCCAGATATTTAAATGTTCTTATTACCTGCCACACTGACATCAGTATTTTAATGAGTAAATAAATAAAACTTTTAAAAAAAAGTTTAGCTGTGTATCCAAACAGATTAAGGAGCGGAGAGATTTTAGACCAAGATCTAAACTATATTTGCCATTTTACAAATGTCACAAAAACACAAAAAAATACATCCAAAGTTAAACTCTTTTTTTTTTTAAATCTCAGAATGATTTTGAAAAGCTGATGCATGCACATCCCCGGCACATAAATGGAAAACCGGTGCAGATAAAGTTCAAGGAATGAATGGTGTCTTAACAGAAACTGTCACAGAGTGAGGTGTAGCAGTGGTGGAAGAAGAGTTGTCCGTTATGTTAATGTGGAAAAAATAAAAAATGGATTTTAAAAGTTTAGTTTGTGCAGCAAACAACACATCTCCTGCACTGACAGATCATTAACAGGAAAGATTATTCTTATACTAAGTGCATTTTATTTTTTATCCTTAGGCCTATTAAAACAAAAGAACAATAATCCTTAACTCATCCTGACAGTCACTAACACCAAAGAGAATGTGACAAGCATCCCCAACAAACCTAAACCATTACTGTCAGTGATCTGAACTATCGTTCTTCCATCATGCTTTTTAATGGTAGTGATTGTTTATTTTATAAACCCATTGTGTAAAAACCTATAAAGAGAAACACAGAGTTAGATTTTGAGATTTTGACACGAAAAAAAACCACCAAATAAAAACCTTCTTAGAAGTGATTTTAATGATGAAATAGCATATGAAAATTTTAAAACAAACTGCAGTGTGGTGCATCAACCGTCTGCCTCGCAGTCCACCATCGGACAGTCTAAAGAGACACAATGCATTTTGGGGTGGTTGAGTAATTGCAGTAAATTCTTACATATTTATAGAAATTCTTGCTATTCTAGTATACATCTAGTATGCATATCTCGCATAGGCCTACATAAAATCCACATACGAGTACATTAGTTGGTCAATGTGATTCCAAACACAGTCTAAAATTCCTCTCGCCCTCAGTGTCAAATTTCTTACTCCTGACATGACCCTGGAGATGAACTCTGACCCCAATTCTGAAAATTTCAGTACCACCAAATTTTTACCAGGACCGTAAAGGGAGCAAGATCTAATGAATGTGACAACCAACCCTGTTCTCGCTACTTAAATAGCAATACCACAAAAAAACAAACAAAACTAAAATACAAGTAAAACTCCTGCATTCAGTATTATCAGCAGAACATACTTAAAGTATATAAAAAAGTATCCAGACTGCAGAATGGTCCCTTACAGGAGTTTATATTATCATATATATTCTATTTGATTATTATCATTGATACATTAACTTGTCCACAGCATTGTTGCAGCTGTTGTTTATTTTCTTGCTAAAAGTTGATGCATGAACAATACATGATATAGATTATATTTAAGTTATTTTCAAGTTATGTAAAAGTACCTCAAAATGATCCCCCACTGGATGTAACAGTATTTGCCCACACTGTTATCACACCATGATTCATTAGAAAACAGACGTAACGTGTTCACATTACTTCGAGCCTACTAACCTCTGATGAATGAATGACCAGACTTGGACCCTGCTTTAAAGGGCGGGCCACTGTCTCCCCTCTGACAGGCCAATAAAATAGCAGCGCCGCTCGCAGCCCGGTTCACGCGTTACATAACCGTTCTGCAGGTCCACAGCGGCAGCCAGTCAGTGTAGGTTCATCTCCACTCATCGGTTTACTTCTTCACAATGGCAGCTCCGAAGAAAGTCTGCATCATTGGCTCTGGAAATTGGTGAGTCGACGCGTTAATGCGTTGAACTGTAAACCGACGGGGGTGTTAAACGTGGCTTACTTTGGAGCGCGTTGAAATCTCTGTTGATTGTTCGCCAACCCGGTGTACCGTTGCTAGCCACCTTAGCATCACTAGGCACAGAGCGAGCTAACGTTAACTAGCGGTTTTTTCAATGGCGATGTTAAGTTTGACTCATATCGTTAACTACTCATATATAATGCTTTGTTGAAAGGCTCACAAGCTAGGTTTTAGCGTTGATTCATTCTATGAATCCGACTGAGGAACGTTGCACAGAAAACTGCCCACATGTCAGTCACGATTAATGGGATTTTGTCGTCATGAAGCCGTACTGTGTCAGCAACACGTTAGCGCACTCTTCTTAGCACCTTTACAGTATAACTATGCTAATGCAATTTTACAGGCATCATCTCATCACACATCGACAAGAGTCATGTCTTTAGATTCCTGCAAACACCAGCCCCTTCAATTGGGCGTTTTTCTCTGGGTGAAACCAAACGCCAAATTACATTTTTTTTTTAAAAATCTGATGGTTTAAAGTTACATTATCGATTTAAAAATCTCAGAGTGGTAAAACATAATTTGTGAAGAGTGAATATTTAACGTGGCATAGTAAATTCGGCATATAGATTTAGTTTATCGACAAAACAAATTAACTATTTGCTAAAACGAATGTTTTTATACAGCATTTGTTTTCCTGTTTAAATTGTAAAAAGCTTATGTTTTTTTTTTTTATGCCGAATTGATGTGTTGGCGTCGCATTATTCGAAGAATGTCTCAAAATCACGTTTAACCCTTATGCAACATTACTATTGAGTAGACGAATATAAAATCAGCAGAGTTCTAAATGGAGTTTGGCGCAGTATTGTCTCCACACCAGAGGAATCGCGTATCGAGGGCAGATATTTCACGTATTTCAGCTTAGTTTGAGGGCATTTGATGATGAAAGAGCAGCAACTTTAAAGTGAACTCGTAGAAAACACACAAGTCATGATTGGTATGCGACTTTTGGTCACACCACCAGTCACGTGATAGCAATAACTGCGGTGTTTATAATCAAGACTTAAAAGGCAAGATTACTGGGTGATGGATCATTTCAAACATCTCTGCTTATTGTAAATTGATCTCTTCTGGACCTACTGACTGTTTTCTTGGTGCAGTGTGAATTATATCCTGATTTATGTAAATTTAATACTAACCTGTAACTATTTAACAACACAGGGGTTCTGCCATCTCCAAGATAGTGGGTGCCAATGCTGCCCAAAATTCAAAATTTGACAACACCGTAAAAATGTGGGTGTTTGAGGAGATTGTGAACGGATGCAAACTGACTGAAATAATCAACACTGAACATGAAAATGTGAAGTACCTTCCTGGGCACAAGCTACCAGCAAATGTGGTAAGAAACTGTTTGCATTTGTTGCCTTGAATAGCTTCCTCCATCACAGCTTCCATAATAGGTTAGTCTTTTTTTTTTAGAATGAATTTAATCACTGTAATATCAGTTTTCTGAATGTGCTCTTAAAGCAGGTAGTTACACCAGCTCCTAATGTAGGTTGCGTCAGACTTTTAATTTATGTCCTCCTCAGCTGGCGGTCCCAGACCTGGTGGAGGCGTCCAGTGATGCTGACATTTTGGTGTTTGTGATCCCGCACCAGTTCATTGGGAAAGTGTGCGACACCATGAAGGGCAAGATAAAGACTGATGCAGTGGGGATATCCCTCATCAAGGTTGAACTTTTCTCTTTGTGCTGCATTATTATAATCATCTGACCTTTTCACCTTTTTTTTCCCCCTCTGGATTTTGGTGTGATGCTAATTCATGTTGTATGCTAGACTCACACAAGTCTACATCCAGGATAAATCAGCCGTAAGCCATTTGTGCAGTGCGGTCTTTGAGCCAAATACTTGCACGTTATGGTCTAATGTAAATACACTTCTTGCATATGTGTTTTCATACCTCCAGGGTGTAGACGAGGGGCCTGATGGACTCAAACTCATCTCTGATGTGATCCAGGAGAAGCTTGGTATCACTATGAGTGTGCTGATGGGGGCCAACATTGCCAATGAGGTTGCTGATGAGAAGTTTTGTGAGACCACAATTGGTTAGTCCGACCACTGTGTTGCTTGTTTTATTGGGTTCTAGCCTTGCGGATTAATCTTTGATAAAGATTTAAAGTTGCAATAATCAGGTTTTAGCCTTGAAGCAGGAAGTATGTTTTGTTGCAGGTCTCGAGCTTTCTGCATTGTCAGCATGGATGTGAAAGTTTAATCTGCTTTGTATTTGCTGTGTGACACGCATACAGCATGCTTCATGGCATTTACTGTTAGTGTGTCGTTGGACCAGTAACCTGTTTTTAACAGGATTAATATTTGTTGGATCAGGGCTGGAAAATTCTTCTAGTTTTAAATGGTGGTAACTATCTGCCACAACAAATCATCTTGTAGAGTTACCAAAAAGATAAACCAGGTTCTTTTTTTCTGCTTTTAGGGTGTAAGAACAAAACCCACGGTGCTCTCCTGAAGGAACTCATGCAGACCAACAACTTCCGAGTTACAGTAGTAGAAGAGTACGATGTGGTGGAAATCTGTGGAGCCCTGAAGGTGAGTTTTAATACGATTGCTTGCGGGGTTCTTTCCTGTTTTCTCTTACATTTGAACTTCTATAGCAGTATGCTATTATTGCTGTTGAGCAACATGGAAAATAGCTGAGTCACTTTCAATTAGAGTCCATTTGGCAACCAGAACTGTCTGCAGCTCTGTATTTGTACACTGGGCAAAAAAAAAAAATCGAAGGCACTTAGCTCCATTTCACCACTGCAGTCTTGTCCAATAAAATGCATGTGATCTTTGTAAAGGTAAAACGTCTTGATTGTATACACAAAGATTACCAATGGAATAATAAAGAATGCTTACAAATTACAGAAAGTGACATGTAGTTTGGTTTCAAAGCAGCACTGACTGAATAAATCTGCCTCTGGGATACATGCCCAACTCCAAATGTTTAATAGTTATAAAGTATACTCGCAATATCAAAAGCCACAATATTTATTTCATTGTTTTATTATTGAAATGTGTCAAGTTGACGTTTTCCCCAACAGTCAAAGTGCTGCCATTTAGTCCAGTATTTCCGGATTTATATTTAGTTTGGCGTGCACATTAAGGATGGAATTTTTTTTCCATTGCGTTTCATATGTGAGTTAAAAGCCTTTAGACATTTATTATCTAATGGGTGTCATAAATATTAATATTATAGATGCAACCTGTCCCTAATGTCTATGTATGAAATTATAGCTGAATCACTCTAATGAATTGATTGACAGAAAAATCATCAAATTATTTTGATAACATTGTATTAATTGGGAAATTGTAATTGGGCATTTTTACAGTATTTGTTGACATTTCATAGACTAAACAAAAAGTCTACAGATTAGTCTGATGATCTGACTTTGTAATAACTTGGTGAATGTATAACCTTGAAAACACTTGAAGGGAGGCACAATGATGAAAGTTGATTATGGAATTTCACTCATTTTTTCATTAGACAGTATTTGAATGCTGTTGCTACCCTACAGAAAGTCTGCATCCTGTTCAAAGTGCCCAGGTGTGTCTTCATCTCTTGTATCAGCAGTCTTCACTTACACTTTTCCTCCTCATCCGTCCTTTCAGAACATTGTTGCGGTCGGGGCAGGTTTCTGTGATGGTCTGGGCTACGGGGACAACACGAAGGCAGCGGTGATCAGGTTGGGCCTGATGGAGATGATTGCCTTCGCCCGCATTTTCTGCACCGCCGGGCCTGTGTCCTCTGCAACCTTCCTGGAGAGCTGCGGCGTGGCCGACCTCATCACGACCTGCTATGGCGGCCGCAACCGCAAAGTAGCCGAAGCTTTTGTGAAGACGGGGAAGGTGAGGTTATCAGTATACTTCTAGAAAAAAAGAAATTTGTCCAAGGTACTTTTTAAAAAAACAAAAAACAAGTCTGATTCAGCAGCCAAAGCTGGTAATGGACTATGTACACAGCAAAAAAAACCAACACATAGGTGGACTTAAAAACAGTAACGACGGCTCAGTTCCATTAAGTGTCTCAGTAACATCAATACACACTTGTATAGTAAAGCATTCTTGCTAGCTTACACACACCAACTTTCAAACAAAGTAAAACAGTGAAAAGATGTTATAATATTACTTGATAATAAATACAATGTGAAACTAAATACTGACAAACCTCATGCCATCAGGTGCTAAACGAGCAAAAAGTTCCTTTTATTTTAAAGACGCGTTTTTACCCTGCTGTCCTCTGGTCTCTTTCAAAATAAAGCTACTTCTACTTTTACATCCTAATTAAAGGAACAAATGTTAACCCATCCTTAAGAAAGTACTTTAAATTAACTAACTATTAAATTAATTAACAAGACTTGTGTATGTCATGTTTCTTCTCTTGCTCAGTCCATCGAGGAGCTAGAGAAAGAGATGCTGAATGGTCAAAAGCTGCAGGGACCAGCAACCGCAGCCGAGGTCTATCTCATCCTCAAGCACAAAAACCTAATTGACAAGTAAGTTGAGCGGCAACACAACACAGAGACAATCACAGCACTGTTTGCACTGGCTAGAAAACGCAGAGTCATCCAGCGTTATTCCTGCACTGAAACGATACCTCCTCCTTCCTCCAGGTTCCCACTGTTCAATGCAGTGTATCAGATCTGCTATCAGGGCCATCCAGTCACAGAGTTCATAAGCTGTTTGCAGAACCACCCAGAGCACATGTAAAAACAGCAAACTGACCAAGTGCCTTCTAAATGGACAACACGCACATTTTCACCTGTTACCCATCAGAAATAGACTGAGGAACACAGTCAATCCACAGCTGTCATGCAACCAGGTGGCTCCAGCCAGTTGAGTGGAGAGGTTGCATAACATTTGTGTGTGTTCATCATCTGGTTTGACCACTTTGTCCTTAACATTCAATTAAAAGTGCTAAGTGTTGGGGGGGTTTCTTTCCCCATGCATTGGTCTGATAGCCCTTTTTGCCTGAGATTTTTTTTTTTTCCCAGAATGCATTGTGTTACTTTCCAAACATCAGCCAAATTGAAAAATCCACACATTACTGGATATAGAAATGATTATAATTTGAATATAGAAAACTTTTGTTGATGTTTTAGTCCCTTAATTGCCATTCAGTCACTAACATGTTTGAACATTGTTTATATGGCCCCACATCATGCATTCAGATTTTGGCAGGGCCAGCCACTCAGGGCAAAGACCTATTCACAGCCTTCTGTAGAAGGAATTATCATTATCTAACATTTATGTTGCCATCCAGTGATGCCTGTTCATCACCAGAAGTTTATAATCATAGATGTAATACCTAACTCCGTTATGTCTTTGTATGCTCTAAAGTGTCTTAAATAAATCACTATATTTCCTGTCTTGTACTGTATAACATTGTCGAACGCACAGCAACTGTTTTTAACAAAAATGCAAGTGCCTTAGAATGCACGGTTGCGAAGTCTGTACCATCATCTTTTTTTATTTTTTGTCAAACCAAAGACTTGACAACATCCATCCATTATGCTATTTGTGATTGTGACCCTGTTTTCACTAACGGCTAATGTGTGTTGAAAATTATGTCACCATTTGTCTGTGAATAAATGACTTCAGTCATAAAGCCACTGCTGGAATCATTTTTCACTCTCGCTTTAGAAAGGCACCACAGTGGGAATCTTGGTAGGAAGATGCCAACATATTCTGTTTTTTAAAGAGTAAATCAACAACAACAAAAAAAAGTATAATTTCCTACAATTGTGACAGTCCTATTATGGTTTAATCTCATCTCTATGTATGGATATATAGTGATGTATATGTACATATAGATTTACATTACTTTTAGCACAGGATTATTATGGAACAGTCTTTCTATAGGTGGGTCGCTGTTTTGTGTATCTTGTGCACGAGTATGCACACGCGTAATCCAACACACAGCTCTGCCAATGGTTTCACACTATTACGCTGATCAACGGGTGGCAGCAATGCGCACACGAAGGCTGGGAAGTAGTACACATGGATGTAAACAATGCTTAAACTTGGTTCTGCAAATGTTTTGTTATGAAGGGAATGCATTCGACACATTTGTTATACCTCAAGGATACATGCAATGCGTTTTGTTCACAAAAATACCACACTGCATTGCACAACACACACTGTGTATGTGACAAAAATAAAGGAGCATGAAAGGAAAGATTCACTATATGACATGAGGTGTGCATCATTCAAAATGGTTCACTTCAAACTGACATTATTGAACATTTATTGACCAAAGTTCTTATTCAGAAATTAAGTTTTTAATTTTGAAAGGGTTATTGGAGGAAATACTGACCAATGCAAGTAAACTGTTTCCTTTTGAAATAAGACTGTTGCAGCACATGTAAAAACTTCAAATTCTTGCCCTAATTTGATTCTAGTTTCCGATTTGGTTTCTTATGTGTATGTTGTGTACACCCCTATGAGGTGCAAACAGCAGCACCCAATGTGAGTGTTTGCTTTCAACCTTGGACAGAACCACTGGAGGCTGAAGGTTACTGTAACGTCAATTGTTAGTTGGCTGATAAATTCTTTTAATCAGCGGAATTGCTTTTGCCTGTCCGTAGGAGTACGTGCTGCACACAAAAGCCATCTTTAAAAGTTTGTAATCCCCAAATATTCAATTCAAACCAATAGTGAACAGCCTATAGGTCTGTATAGTCGGTTCACTATACCTGTGAAACCTCAGATGATCGTTTATAACTTTTTAAATTTATTTCTTAAAGAAATTAGTGAGCCTGACAAACAGATTTAAAAAAAAACAAAACTATGGGTAGAGCCAAGCCAGTTGTTTTCCCCCTGCTGCAGGTCATTATGCTAAGCTAAGCTAACCCGCTGGCTCTAGCTTCATATTTAGCATAAAAACATTGGAGGCACTGATCTTACCATCTCAGCAAGAAAGCAACTAATTCTATTTCCCAAATTAGTGAACTATTTTAAGATTTTCCCTTAAATGCTGATGTTATTTTAAAAGATAAACTTGGCCATAAAATAATTTAGAGACTTCAGTGCTTAAAACCATAAAGTCCAACAGTACCAAGAACCATGAAACGCAAAGAAGCAAAACTAGTTTATTACAAGTAGTGGAAATGTAGCTAGCTTTACATGCGAGTGTGCACTTAGCAGTAATACGGTACGTCGTTACAAAGACATTAGCTGTTGACCTGTGGTAGACACCGCTGCTGTCTGGATATTTTGAAATATGGAATTGACATCAGCAACTTAAATAGAAAAATGTAAACAAAGGAATGAAGCTCAGAGGCAGGTGACTAAACAAGACGGAGAGTTTGTTTTGCTTTTCCGTAAGGACACTTAAGACTATGAATGCTTTGAAGAAACACTGCCTGCATTGCCCTTTGTACACCACAGAGTCCATTTATCTTGAACACCGATGAGGTCTCTGGTCCCAGGCAGGAGGCAAAAAGAGTATGCAAGTTATCAAAACACATTACACCAATGTCAAAGCATAACAGTATTACAATCGCAATGCTTAGAAGAGTGACAGCAAGGTGAATAATCATTCCTGTTGCTCCTTGTTTCTTCAGTAACAACCTTAGGTACAGTACTTAAACTACGTGAGCATGATTCAGCTGAGTGTTCTGTTATTGCTCTGCTCTGTCTTCTTGTTAATCAGTGATTCCATTTATCATCCTGACCAATTAAGACCTAATTAATGGACACGGGGAGATGGAGCTACTTCATCTGGCTTTTTTTTTTGTTCACAAATATCCAGATTTTTTTTTTGTTGCCAACTGATTTGGTCTCACCTCTAAAATAAAACTTAGAAAGTTGCTGTGAATGTATGATTAAAAAATAAAAACTACCACCAAACTACCGCTGGTGGACTATGATGACAGCATTCATTTTTAATTCTCTTTTGAATGTCTGATGAACTAGCTCCAAGAAATAATTGTTATACCTGAGAAATATTCTTTTTATATAGCTTCTTTCTTGTTTGCTGCTACTGCGATGGATCCACATAGTGGAAACACCTCCTTTCCCCAAAGACACTCCAGTTTTGGAACATGACACAGCTCACTTACCCTACTGCACCCCTACCTCTACTCTACCCTCAACTCATCATAATTCACAGTCTATGAGGGTTGACCCATTTATAAGTGCCTTCGTAGCGAAATCCAACTCTCTTTGCGAGGTCGTCTGCCTCTGTTGGGCCACGGCTGTGAAGAAAAGAGAAACCATCACAATCAACGCTTGGCATTAAGTTCCTCTTCATCTAAGGGCATCGTGAACAATATTTCCTACCTCCCATATTTGTAAGGAATAGGTTTGGGCTTCTCTCTGTCTATCTGATGAAGAAGAGGTGTGAAGATCCTCCATGCTTCCCTCAATTCATCACTGCAGAGAAACAATTCAACGTGTGTTGGACGACCTAACAACAGAGCTTTGTATACAGAAGTAGTGTAGAGTAGAATGTATGATAAAGATACGTTAAGGTGCTAAGGCAGAGAAAGATGCACAATGTCGCCATCTAGTGTGAAGAGCTCACACAAAGCACATTGAACATACTATTTCAACAGACGGGTTGAGTTTACAAGCAGAAACATGAGACAACAGTAGTGGAAAACAAAGACAGACCTGCGTACAAAGTGCATCTGACTCCCACAGAAGACATCCAGGATGAGACGTTCGTAAGCATCCGGAAGCTTCACATCCTGAAAACGAGACACAAATTTTACATCGTTAATTAGAAAAATACAGTTTTATTATTTAAATTAAAGATATGATTTTTTAAATCTTTGTTTGTGCTGTTATTTAATTCACTAGTAAGGCTCGTCTGTTCCTAGGTTGTTTTTTTTACCTGTAGATTGTGATATGACAATTCATGAAATTAGTATGCTGCATACATAAATCAACTTGAACCTGCCTTGTATCTACTCTTGTAGGTGAGGTCCAGCTCAGTTTCCTCAGGGCTAAAGTATACGCCAGGTTTCTTGCTCATCATCTTGGCGTAGACGGCCTCGTTGGGCTGCACGCGGACCACTAGCTCGTTCCTGCGACATTGATTTCCGAAAATGTCCCCCGGCACATCTGTGAACTGCAGCCGCACCTCAGCTTTCCTCTCATTCAGAGCTTTTCCACAACGAAGGATGAAAGGAACACCTGAGGAGAAGGAATTTTAATGCCAAAGCGCAAGAAAATATGACATGACAATATGACAAAAAAAAAAAACATGGCGTGGTTACCATCCCAGCGTTCGTTGTGCACATAGAGGACAGCAGTGGTGAAGGTGGCTTGAGTCGATCCTTTAGGAACGGTGGGATCATCAAGATAACCCAGTTTGGAATCTCCCTCGCCCTCTGGATCCCCCACATACTGACCCAGCACCACATCTGACATGGACACTGGAGCGATGCACTTCAGCACCTTCACCTACAAGAGGGAACACGAGAGAACAGAGATCCTCCATTTTCACACTTAGAAACATGAAAAACCATAACATGTCCTTCCATATGTTGTAGCGCTGGAGTAGGTGTGGAGAGCGTCGGCTCTCTGGGAGACAATTCTGTACCTTTTCATCCCTGACGTCATCAGAGCTGGTGGATGCTGGTTTCTCCATGGCAACCAGGGAGAGCATCTGGAGCAAGTGGTTCTGCATGACATCGCTGGTCATGACAAAGGGAACAGGTGGTCACACAAAAAAGAGAGAGAGGAGAATGTGATGGCTGTGAGCATAATCATTAGAATTATAACTTACATGTTGGTACTGAGGTACTGTTAAAACTGGTCAAATCTATCAATCATGTATCATCATAATTTATCATTAATAAAAAACATAAAAACACTAATAAATGGTTTATAACTCACTATAATGTCATTGTACAACGATATAAGGACATTTTTAACTGCTTCTTAAAGTACAGTATTTGTTATTGTCTACTATGAAGACATATTACATTACTACAACTGTTTAATTATATTATGATTCATTATGTGTTTATACACAAACCTTCAATTATGATATAAAACATTATTAAACCCTTATATCTGCTTACAACTACATTATAGTATAAACCACATATATCGGTGTATACACTGCTTATAACTGCTAAATAAGAGGGGTATAAGAGGGGTTAAAGTGTTAAAATCAAAGAATAATTCAAATATACAGTCACTGCTCCCTGCTCATTTTTAAATAACTTCACTTTAACCTTTTGGTCCACACAACATTAAACTCTAATATTACAGTGCAAAGACAATGTTTTTAGAGATTTATTTGTTTTCCCCTCACCGAATGATGCCAAAATCATCGAAGTAGCCTCCTCGTCCCTGAGTGCCAAACGGTTCTTTAAAGCTGAGGACAACACAGGCCACGCTGTCCCTGTTCCAGATCGGCCCAAAGATGCGGTTCCCAAACCTGCAAAGAACATCGCAT
>JBBPCS010000480.1:11676488-11689357 GCA_037974645.1 Hollardia meadi | reverse complement strand
ACACACACACACACACACACACACACACACACACACACACACACACACACACACACACACACACACACACAGATACTACCCATACTGAAAACTGGACAGATGCAATGCATTTCATTCAAAATGTGAATGAGGAAACAAGGTTAAAAAGAAAATAAATAGAAAAAACAATTCAATTTTTTTTCCTTTTCTTTCAGTTAATTATTTTTCCATCTCAAGACACATTTCAAGAATACTTTAAAGCATAAGTTCACATTTCTTGGAGTTTTTGTTAAAAGAAAAGGCTGGTGATCATCTATATCTTTGCAGTGGTACATTTACATTTACTCAAGTACTGTACTGTACTGTACTGAATTTATAATTTACTTGAGCATTTTCATTTTCTGCTACTTTATACTTCTACTCCACTACAGTTTAGAGGGAAACACTGCATCATATTTTTTAATTCACAACATTTATTTAATAACTTTACTTACTAGTTACTTTACTGATTGAGATTATAAAATATGATTATCTAACTAATTCTGATGTATTATTATAGGATGGTCAAGTCAGTCATTGTATTGCTATTTTTATTTAAGTTTTTACTTAAGCAAAAGTAAAAGTAAGGTAGCCTTATTCTTCCACCACTGTAATTTTGTTATTGTCAACAAATCCCATGAAAAGACCAAAACCAACATGTCTCAATACTTTCTGACTTTCCCCCAGCTTGTGTGAGTCATCAGCAGAGAGATAGTAACAGAGTCTATTTTGTATGGTGGCCGAGAGAGCTCAAAGCACTGCAACTTAAGAAAAGGCATACAAATAGACAAACACACTGCAAACACACACAACAAAACCAAATAAATGCACTACAAACACTCACAACACAACCAAATACACAAACATGCAGCAAACATTCACAACACAACCAAATACACAAACGCGCTAACTGTCACCACCGTTGACATAAATAAAAATGGATGACGCGTCTCCACTTCCATGTACAAAAATGAAGCCAAAATATCCTGCATAGGAGCACTGTCATCTTGCACTGATGATGTCATTTGGAGCCAGAGTCTGCAAAAAAAAAAACCTACAATAGATCGACGCCCAATGAAGGCCAGTTTGACAACAGGTAATACAGTACCAAGGTGGTTTACTTTCCCGGGTTTGGCTCCTGGCACCCAGGGGCTGAGTCAGCTAATGGGACAGCTAACATTATTTGTATGGCTAACCAAGCTAGCAGTAACTGTCTAACAGCAGTTACAACAAGCCACACTATCTGCCCATCAGGAAACGTCGTAAATCACCTTGGTACTGAATTCCTGTCATCAAACTGGCCTCAGTTCGTCTCGGAGGCTGTGTTCGATCTCTGTCCGGCCGTGTTCACCAGCTTTTAAGACTGATACATTTAGCATCAGTTAGCGGTTACTTAAAAAACAATTCAATTTAGCCATCATTAGTTCATCAGGAAACTCTGAAAATCATTGGGAGCTCAGGCAGAGCAGCCAGAGGACATCAGAGGGAAAAGCAGAAAACGTTTTCTCCAGTGAATGTAGTTATACAGTTGTGCTTTTGTACATTAATCAGTGAGGTGGCTTCCATTTCCATCACAATCAAGGAAACTAAAAAATAAAAACCTTTTTAGTTTGCTTGATCAGAATCCTCTCAGCCCTGCCATAAAACTACGTTAAATGGGTCATTAATCATTCATATTTGTTTGTGTTATTTTTTTGTTTAGTTATTTCTTGTTGAGTTTCAACGTTTCCCTCGCGAGACACCTGGAGTGTGGGGGTGGGTGGCGGGGTCGTTACCATGGTTACACCTAAACCAAAAGTTCTGATTTATTTACAGGCTGTTGGTCTTTCTCCCGGCCGAAAGTTTCTTAATATCGGACTTCTTTATCGTCGAGTCAAGGCAAACTTTGGCACTATGGCCTTCTTCGGTTTAACAAACCTGGGTTATCAAAACCCAATAGGCGATAAAATGATAGTGAATTCCAGAAGAGCGTCTCTTCCGCAGGGTAAGATGAACTGGACTCTGGTTAAGCTAACGTTAGCTCTGGACTGTCTGTAGCTTCAGCCACAGAGAAAACAGATACTTTAGCTTGCTGATTGCTACTTCTTTAGCATGCTACATGTACTAGCAAGTTAGTCCAGAGCAGGATACTAATTTAAAGTAGCCTACTAACATCACATTACAGTATTTTTTGTATTAATATTACTGAGTATTGATGTGTATGTTGAATTTTACTGCTGTAGTTGTTAAAGGCTGTGCTCATTTTAACTAGTTTTTCTATACTGTTGGCTAGTTTAATGTGCATCAGAGCACCATACTTTATAAGATCATATGTGTGTCACTGTCCTTTGAGAACCACATATCTCTTTTCTCAACACATGATCCTTTACTTTATCAGAAAAAAATCTAATTCAAACTAAGTCACCAAAATTTAGATGTACATGATTTTCACTGGACACAAAGGGTATAAAATTGTAATCTGATAAGTAACTATTCTTTAGTTACTAGTCAGACAAATGTAGTGGAATAAAAAGTAGAATATTTACCTCTGAGATGTAGTGGAGTAGAAGTAAAATGCTTGAGTAAATGTACATATACACGACTGGGAAAGTGGAGGTTTTTTTGCATACATTTTTTTTTTTTAAAGTGCCATTCAAAGAGGTTTTAGCCAAAAAGAAAATCACCAGTGCCATAATGATGTTAATTGAGAATAAAGATAGCAATTCAAAACACTTTATCAAATAACTGTTGAACAAGTAGAAAATGAAAACTTTTTTCATGATAATTTTTTCACCTAGCCTATATCGTCCAGCCCTAAAAGTACCGCAGATGGTTTATGCTTACTGTCATGCATAGTCACCCCCCAAAAGGCCCATTCTGAGCCATGAAAAACCCTGGAAAGTATTTTCTAATATGAGCTAGCAAGTTGCTGTTTGTTGCCCCAGAGCACCTTTACAACATGTTAAAGATTTTAATCCCACCAAAGTGTTACTTGTGATATTTATCCTTACTTAATCAGGTAGTCTCAATGAGATCAAGATCTCTTTTTCAAGAGAGACCTGAGATGAACGATAACCATTCATAGATAACCACGCAACGGGCATACTAGAACAAGACATTTAAATTCAGACAACCAATAATCAAGCAACAAAATTAGTTAATAAAAATAGTTATTAGAGTCAGAAAAGATATGTTAAACCCTCAAAGGTGGACAAAAGATTTGTTCGCACTTCTGCAACTCATTATAAAGATTTTCACATTTAGGGTTGTCATATGAAATCTCATAAAAACAAAACAAAAATACAAGGACACAAACTTTAACTTGAGTCTTTTGTAATAGCCACAGGTTTATTGATGTAATCAAAAATAATGATCAGTCTATCTCTTTACAGATGGAGGGATTAACACAAGAGCAGGGCTGCCTCCATCTCTTCAAGTACAACAGGAATACCTCAGTTGTACAGACACATGCAACGTTTACCACCAGCCTCTTCCCTATAGCACTGACATACACCATGGGAGCCAGGAGCGATACAAAGAGATGATCAGAAAGGTTCAAACACCCAGATGTGAGTACACTTTGAAAAATTAGGTATTCAGTCTGATGGACTCGTTAGATTCAAATCACAGCTTCCTGTCAAGTACATTAAATTGAAGAGCTGTGAAAAGGGATCAAAGTGAAGATTGGTGAGAGTCTTGGTCTCCTCTCCTCTCCAGCCCCTAACCAGCTGTACAAAATGCCTCTAACGGACAGCCAGCAGTATGGATGGATGATGTCCAAGAGTCCTGAACCATGGACCCAAATCAAGCGGTTTCCCCGAAAGAACAGTGAGATGACAAAGTAAGTCACACTTCCAAATGTAATACTGGATTTATTTTAAGCATATAATCTCTCTGAGTGTAATCCACTTGTTGCTTTCACAGGTTTGTTAAAGAAATGGCAATGACAGACCGAGAGTTCAGCCTGTTTTGACAGCTCACACACACACATGCACACACACCAGAAACAGCATCAGTTTTGATATTTTGAATGTCTATGATTTAATTGCTAACAAAAAATTTCCATTCCCCATTGTCGTTTTTTCTTGCAAAAAAAATCAATTTTTATTGGAGTCTATTTTTTTTTACACAAACTATGAGTAACTGCCTCATAAGAATAGTTCTTAACCGTTTTAGCTCACAACTTTTATAAACGAAGTTTATAAAACCTCATGGTCTACATGTGATTAGGGTTTATATTGAAAGAGTATTTAAGAGTAACTGGACATTCTCAGGCTGGATTCAAACACTAACCCATGAAAAGACATAAATGACTTCAAACTGAAGTCTGTATGTGAAGGACATCAGTGGGAACAGGGACTCATCATACTGGAATCCATGGTCAATTCTGTAGTGGGGTGTTGCAGGATGACCATGAATGTGTCCAAGCTTGCTATCACCAGCACATGAAGGGTTCATGACTACACAAAGTGCAGCAAGCAAATGATTGATCCGGATCTTTCAAACAGTTGAAAATAAATAAAAACTGCAGTCTCAATTACACCTGAAAGCAGGTATACTAGGGTCCAAGCACCAAACTCTGAATCAAAGGCGCAATAATTACCTGCTCAAGTCCAAATCCTGTCAAAGGATGTTACTTACCATAACTTTCTTGTAGATGGTGCCAAGTGGCACATGTACTGATGCTTTTAAAATTTAAAAGAATCAAGCTGTGGTTGTTAAATATGTGTATACTGAATATGAAGTTATTGCATCGTTTATGACGGGCCTCTGTTCCTATAAGCCACAGGTAATATATATTTTCAGTACATTTAACAACAATGAGTAAATATTTGAACACACAAAACAGCCATTGATTTTTTTTTATTTTTTTCTTCAAGGGGAAATGTTATTTTTCTCTTTGTCATAGTCCTCTACTCTTCATGTCCTTCAATGTTGCAAAACACTCCCTTTTCAACTCCTCCAACTCAGGGAAAATACAAATAAAACAAAAACAAGTACGGAAGGATTCATCAGGCCTGAGCAAAACACTGTTTCAGTAGTATGGGGACAACCTTCCTCCCCTCTCCTGTTCCCCCCAAAACATCCCAAGAGTTAACAATCAACACAAGTCTATGGACAGCCAATAGAAATAGAATACATACAATGCACATTTTTATAAACTCATGTCCATTCTATAAACTCGTTGTTTATATGAATCAATCTTCATTGGTCACAGTTCACTTGATAGTTTGTGATCGCAGTTACATTGCTGTCCTCTGGTGCTCCCACCACCAGGCCCGAAGCCAAATATCATTGCACAGGAGGGACCATTAGCACAAGGCTGCGCGAGCTGGCTTTGGTACAAACATGATCAACTGTTGGTTGCCATTGTGGAGTGTGGCAGAAGAGCTAAATCAGGGCTGATTCTCCAAATTGCAAGAGTTGAAACCGGAGAAACCAAGATCATTGTAATAATGAGAACTGAAAATTATTCTCGACAAGCCCTTATCCATCTCCCTCTCCCGTCCAAACATGAGCAGTCTAGACAGGGCACGCAGGCACAGTTCCTGTTCAGTGTTATTCTGTGATCTAACTTAAGGCAATCAAACTCAGCTAGTACTTCCACTTTTTGCTGAAAGACTGTGTGTGTGGAGGGGGATAATACAACAAATATACGTGTAGGTCTATTAATTCTGCCTTGTCCTCTTCACATAGTATAAATACCAGGGATGCCATTTGTTAGTACTGAGAAGTTAAAGTGTGGAGTGGAGAGGTCACCTTAAAGCCTGACTGAGATTAACAATACTGCAGTAGTGGCAAAAATTTAAAAAAAAAAGCACAGTGAATCATCTATATATGTGTGTGTGTTCACTGCTATGCTTATCTGAGCATACACCACTCGGGTTCTGCTGCAAAGGCAGCTAATGGTTATTACGTACTATACATGATCACACCTATTGCCAGTTGAAATACTGTATTGTACATTAGGATTGAACAGCAGAATTCATTGGCTGCAGTTGATCAGTTGGTACCAGTGAGCTTGAGCTTCACAACTGGCATTTTACAAGAAAGCGTGCTGGTCTTTGATCCTTTTCATTGGAATGGAATCATCATAATAAGCATAATAATTAATCAGAATCATCATAATAATAACAACATTAAGAATATACAAATGATGGATACAGAAGTGATACAAAATACCCTACGCTGAAACAAACAAAAATGAAAACAAGATACCACAATCAGACATGCTTCAAAGCGGTTATGTTTGGCAAGAAAGCAGTTTTGCTGTATCATAAAAACCTCACAGTGAAAATAGTTATGCCCCTTCAGGATTACAAAGCACAGTATTCAGTCAAAATCAATATATATTTCTTCCATTCATCTATTTCTTCTTCATAGAAGAATCAGGCTGTGTGGTACCACTGCGTTGAATTCCAAGGTGTTTTTTTCCCCCCCCTTGATGGCTCTGGGACAACTAGCTGATCTGAAGTTCCTTCATTTCCATTTGTACCAAAAAAATACTTCTCTGAAAGGGAAGGAGCAGACAATGACAACATACTGTTTTCGGCTGAAACCAGCTGCACACTGGCTGCTCAAGCTCTGAGGAATCAATCATGAAATAAGGATGATGCCAGCTGGAGCTACTTCTACTCCTCAGAGAGTGGAGATAAAAATATAGATTTCAGATATCACCTTCTAATAACATCCTTAGTCGTCTTAAGTAATTTTGTCTAGAGGTTGAGGGCAATAGAGTTAAAGTGATCATCTTTTTTGCTGCCTCATTGACAGACAAAATAAATAAATTTTACATATTTTATGAAAACAATGAGGCAGCCTTTGACAGAGGGTACAGGCGCCCTGCCTGAAAAACAGACGTGGTGATCATTGCTGAGTTTAGCCAGAACATATCAAACATGTCTTGCCTTGCTTTTAGTAAATACTTTAGTCTTTGGTCAATATATTCCTCCTCAGTTTATACATATATTCATACACACACAAATATGCATGTACATACACACTTATAAACGTGTAATAAACTGGATATTTGTGCACGTATGTATTCACACTTTTTCATAAAGGACCTTTTGCACAAAACATTGAGATCAAAATAAATCATTAATCCCGAAAACAAAATATGAGTACCTGTTCATAATTCATGTGAAATAAAAATTACCTGGAAAAAAAGAAGAACAAAACACAAAAGTAAAATAAAAAGTAGCCTTATGTACAGCGTTAATCTTCTTTTGACACAGGCTAAAAGGCGTTGTTTTAAATAAACAGACTTTGCATCTTTCAAGAAGCCTGAGAGAGAGGCTAGACATGAGAAAAACACTTGTCCTTCAACATGTATGTGGGCCAAAATGGCTGTCAAACGAGAACATTTTCCTCTCATCAAGAACACTTTCCTTTTGAAGTCTTTAAAAGTTTTTTTTTTTATCTCTTTGCTTGGGATTCAAGTGATGGCGTCTCTGGCGTTTTTAGCCACTCGCTCGCACTGTGAGTCCTCGCTCAGTGGTGCTGTGTCCTTACAGTGGGGATCGTCCCGGCATCTGCTGCTGCCATGGCTGCTAACTGTTGGGCGGTCCATCGTTCAGGAAGTAGGTTGTCATTTCCCCTTTACCTTTGACCTTAACCACACCACGACACTCCAGCACGTACCCTTTGCTTGCAAGCACCTGATAGAGGTCTGTAGTCACCTGTGAGCAGACAGAAAATGGCAGATTAAAATTAAAGAACACAATGAAATCAATAAAAATATCAATTTAAAGCTGCAATAATTAATATTAACGCTTGCTCATTGAGATCATATGGAAATCACGTGTAATGTGCAAGGGGTTTATCGCCTTAAACATAATGTCTTCAGTTTCCTTCAGCTCTTCAGAGTTTTTAAACATCTCTCAGCTCAGTGTTTTTGGTTTCCAGGCCCTCAAATTTCCTGTTTTAGTTCACTCTCACAGCTCTCATCACCACTTTCTAGCAGCAGGCAGCTGTTTATAGCAAAAAAACAAACAAAAACCTGATAAACTCACTGTATACTACCCGCTCATTACCAAACGGTTAACAGACACAGTTAGCAATTAGCTGGAGAACATGGTGAAGCTTTTTTTTTTTTTTTTTAACCTTTATTTTACCAGGAATATTCTCATTGAGATTCAAAATCTCTTTTACAAGGGAGTCCTGGCCAAGACAGCAGCACAAAAAGTTTCACATAAAAGAACAAGCCACAAAAAAATATATAACACATATATAAAACAAGCAGCAGACTTAAAACAAACAATAAATCAAGCACAGACCAGAGTGTTCAGTGGCAGCACATGTACAATCAGTGGTCAAATAGTCCTTGATCCTAGTTTTATAATGTTCCATGCTTATCAGATAATCTAGTTTAATGTCACTCTGTAGCTCACTCCATGATGAGGGTGCAAAAATTGCAAAAGCACTTTCACCAAAAACAGTGCGGAATCAAGGAATGGTGAAATTTCTTAACATTCCTCATTTAGCACCTAAAGAGTCCGATATTTCCCTCAGGAGTTTGTAGAGACTAGAACACAGTTAGGGGATATTGGACTTGCCAGGTGGCTACAAACACAACTAAATGGATGCTAATCTGGCTCCGTATCTGCTGGCTTTGTATATAGGCAACATTCATCATCTCAAATTTGGTGATAATATGTCAATCTTGTGTTTACAGCTTGTTATGCTGCCCCCACGTGGCCCCAAAAAAATTACTTATTGCATTTTTAAGGAGTGCACTGCTGTAGAATGAGAAATATTTATATATGAATTATCATTTATTATCATTTAGATACTCTTTGATCTATTTAGGTATTCATTATACACTTTATTAGGCACACGTATACAGTCCAATCCAATACTGCTCTGCCATAAAGTCTACTTTAAAGATGACATTTTTTGAGATGATAATTAAATATGTTTTAACATTGAGGTCACAGTTATTGGTGGTTTTGACTGCAAATAAAATAGACACAAAACCCATTTTATTGACAGCTTGACTTTAGAAATATATGTTCTGCCCTTCTGTTTGGGCTCAATTGTAATTGTAGTCACATGAAACCCACCTGTATGCAGTCAGGTACACCTGTGCTGTCCATACGACTGGCCACATTGACAGTGTTTCCCCAAATATCATATTGAGGCTTCCGTGCACCAATAACCCCGGCTACCACTGGTCCAATGTTCAGACCTGGGAGTTCAGACAAAAACGCAGCACTGCATCAACAAAGCTGCTTCTACTTAACATAGAAAACTTTAAATTTCTGTTTCAAACATTTGAATTTTGAGCTTTTTTTAATTACCTATCTTCATTTGGAAGTTGTTGAAGGAATGCTCGTTGATGTATTTCATCTGCTCCCTCAGTCTCATGGCGTAGTCGGCCAGTGCAGTAATATGGGAACGGCCTTCCTTGTCATAGGTGGAGTCATTGAGACCGGAGGCCGCCATGTAAGTGGAACCAATGGTCTTGATCTTCTCTAGCTGCCTGTACTTCTCTTCACTGATGATCTGATGGTGATTACATTTGTACAATTTACAAATAGTCACATTTTCTGTGAGCAAATCTGCACACTGAGTTTTACAAAATATGCCTCAACTAAATTTACCTCATCAAAGTCAGCAATGATCTCATTGAGCAGCCGGAGACACTCCACTCCCTCGTTGTTGGCCTCCAGCTCCACATAGAATTCAGAGAAATTGCTGATGGAGGCGAACATGACGGCCACACACTCACAGGACTGGTAGTATAGCTCGTCATTACGCCGCTCACGCGCCAGGAAGTGAGCAGCTACGTCCTTAGGCAGAATATTATGGAGGAGCCGGCGGTTGTAGGCTTGCAGTTCCTCCATCTCCTCCTTCTCCTCTGTGGCCTGGGAGTGAAGGATCTTTATTAGATATATTCAGCTTTTATAAAAAGCTGCGATATAATGTCTGGGCAGGTTCGAGGTGTAGACAAAGCTGCAGATATTCCTTTATAACACATTGAGACAGCTCTATCATCTCGTTTATTTGGGGACAATTGTGAAGTTTAAGCAGAAATGTAAAGAGAGTGTGTTTGTATTTAACATGGTCAGATGGCGCCCTCTCGTGGACACTGTGTATACCTGTAATTTCCACAGGAAGTCGAGGCGTGCGGTAGATTCAACCTGCTGGGCGTGCAGGTACAGTGCCAGGACAAAGACTGTGAGGATCACCGGAGTCATGACCCTCAGGGACACTTTGGTCACAACAAATGGGCTGCAAAGTGACGGACACATGGTCAGATTAATGGAAGGCTGATGAACTGGAGGAAAAAAAGCCTTAAAATAGGAGAATAAAGATAAAAACCAAGTAACGGTGAATTCAATCTTACCACTGGTTTGTAGTTTCATTGAAACTGGACCTAAAAGTGAAAAGATAAAAAATAAATTCTGGTCAATACACATAATCATTACAATATTAATGTATTAAATTTGTTTCTCATGAATCTAAATAGAAATTTAAGTTCTTACCATTGAGCACTAGTTTCATTTAAATCACTGAAATGGAAAAAATAAACATCTCTGAAATAAGATTGTATATTCAAAGTCATAAAGAGTATGCTTAAATTCTTGTTACAAATATGGATGAAGTGGGGCTGAGGTTTGTTTCAAAACGTTTAATCTTGATACTGTCAACTCTCAATACCTTTCATACCTTGCTGTGGAAGTATTTTCCTTGGTATTAAAAAAGTATTGAGGTTCAATACCCAGCCCTACTTTTGGGACATGAAAAAAGCTGCACAGCTTTATAAAAACAACTTATCCTGTGTCCCCACCCCTCTCCACATTAGCACCCAGCCTGTGGCACTTACATGGCATTGGAGGTGACAAAGAGGTCTGCGTTGTCGAATAGTGCTACTTGTGGCCACTCCACCAGCAGCAGGAAGGTGAGCTGGATGAGCAGCATGAGGGCCAGCTTCCCTATGCTGCTGATCTGCAGGAACACTGAGCAGGCCAGCAGCGTCAGCAGCACACTGTAGCTGAAATACTGGCACAAACAAGAGAGCAGCATCACAAAGAGGTATTATCAACAATAGATCTCAGAGAGACACAAATGCAAATGTGACATTTTCTCTTTGAAACGGCTCGACCAGTTGCGTAGGGAACACAAACTGTGAAGTGGTGGCATACAATGAACTCACCTCAGGAAAGGGGCAGGAGGGGCCTTGGCTAGGACAGATCTCTAGACCCCCTTCAACAGACACATTCAAGCTGCAGATCAGACAGGGCGTCACCAGGGCTGCAGAGGTGTTCAGCTTCTCAGCAACGCATTGCGCCAAGCTCTTGGTGTCACAGGCGAACTGTGGCAAAGCCAAACATACACGTGTATATAAAACGTATAAACATATAAGTGTTCACTGTGATGTTCGACAAAGTTGACGGACATTTCCCAGATGTCGTATTTTTAATGTGAAGATGCCGACCATATTGTTATCATCATCATCTTGTTGCTGCTGTTTACATTCACCCAGATGCAAATTAAAAAAATTAACAGAATTCTTTCCTGGCTATAGGCCTTTTACGTGTTCATGTATATTTACACATAAATAACTGTATATATTGCTGTTTTTTGTCTGTTTTTTTATTTCTATTTCTATTCTACATTTAATCACCTCTACATACTGTATGTCCTATGTGTGTAGCACAAAGAGGACTACAAACTTTCATTTCATTTTGCAACCCAGTGCTGAACAAGGACCTTGATTCCTTGGTACACTGTAAGGATATGCGGCCTCGTTGATTGTGTTAGCTACCACTTACCATATTAACAAAGGCAGAGATGAAGACGAGGATAATGGAAAATACTCCAACCAGGGTGCTGTTGGTGCGAGACTGGACAATCTTCTTTGAAACAGTCTGCATTGCAGCTGGAAAGAGCTACAAGAGGAAAATAAATGATTTACACATTAAACAGACAGTGAATGCATGGACATAATAATCGAAATATGTGTTTGTGTGCTACCTTGATGCATGAATATATGGCACAGATGAAAAGGATGTTAGCAAGTATGATGAAGATGCTGATGTAAATTCCCAACATGACCGGGGTGCTGCAAGGAAAGCATAAAGAAACACAGTTATAGAGAGACATTTAGGGTGCTTTCACAGCTAACCAGTTAATCTAGGCTGATGCGAAAGCTGTCGTCCAGCTGGATTCCTGTGCAGTTTATTAGTAATGTCAAAGCAGACCAACCACCAGATATACAGTATGTTTGTAGCATGAATTCAAAAGCTAGATTTATATTAATCCAATTGCTGATTGTTAAGAAAGCAGCCTTGCATGTTTGTTTTTTTGTACAAGTGATGAACCGTACATATTTGTGCAAGATCATTTGATAACTGTTGACATGTATGAGCAGGAATTTAACTGTATTGAACAAAAAATGAAAAAGGGGTTAAAACAGAGGCGTGTCGAGCCTTGTGTCTTAGTGTATTTTAGCAGTTCCTAAATAAAAAGTGACACAGCCACATATTTACAATACACCTGTTATATTACGGAACAAGACACCATTTTTTGTCAAGTTTCTGCAAGGACATATGGACATACAGATATATGAGGTCCTGTTACAGTCTGGACCATTGACTGTATATAAAGATGGAAGACATGGGAGCTCCTCAAAAGTGAAGCCAAAGCATCTTGAATGCCCCCTGGTGGTGAGCTGCAGTATAGGTCATAAACCCCTCCTCCTCAATAATATCAAGTAGGACATGGGCCAAACTAAAAACTCAAAGTACACCTTATATAAATTTTTCCCAAAGATGGTTTCTGTCGTTCAAGGTAGTTCTTATCACGCTGATGTTTGTTCAAGTGTTCATTTTTCTGATCAGTTTGGTTTTAATTAGTTATTTAAT
>JBBPCS010000480.1:11634939-11676388 GCA_037974645.1 Hollardia meadi | reverse complement strand
TGGTTTCTGTCATTTCAGGTAGTTCTTATCACGCTGATGTATGTTCAAGTGTTCATTTTTCTGATCAGTTTGGTTTTCATTAGTTATTTAATGCTATAAAAATGGGGTGAAATGTCATGATTGACAGCTGAACCCTGCTTCCAATAGGCGGGCGGGTGTATGGGTGGGAACTACGGACTCTGGCTCCAAATGGATGGCAGCGCTTGTATATGGGATATTTTGTCTTCATTTTTGTACAATGGGAGGAAGTCGAGAAATGTCGTCCATCTTTATTTATGTTAATGGTCTGGACTAATAGTTCTTATAATAATTTTTTTGGCAGCTATTGAAACATAAACACACCTCTTCTTTCAGCTAAAATGAATAAACACACAAGGCGCACAAAATGCAGCATGACTTGCAGTCACCAAAACCGTCCAATGACCGAAGGATTTACAGCTCAACTTTTAATAAGTCAGTGTGAACGTGAACCGGATCAGAATTAAAAGGCATCAATATTTAATTTTTTTTTTGCTCAGTCCATACCAAATTAACCAAACTACAGGTGTGACAGACTTAAATAGTATATGTGAAGTACTCACTGTGGAAAGATAACAATCTGTATGAATGATATGAAGCAGAATACTAGTAGGGTACAGGCAACGTAGCCTCCAAAACGATCGTCCACCTTCTTGGAATACTGCAACAGGGAAGAGAAGAGGAAGAGAGTCAGATACGAGCAGAAGTTGGTTCCCTTCACCATATACATGAACTATATTTGAGTCGAAGAAGCACAGCAGATAATCATGGGTCTTAGTTTGAACCTTTTTCTCCAGGCTAGAGGTCTGGAAGGTGAGCAGGAACTTCTTAACGTGGTCTTTCCTTAGCTGGTCAATGCTGCGAGCGTCAATGGCTCGGCCCAGAAATTCATCCACCTCATCCTCAGGGTTCATGGCCTCCTGAACGCCACGGCTGCAAAAAGATAAAGGGGTGAACGAAAACAAGTGTAGCAATGCAGCAGTTTTCACATGAATAAGCATCAAGAGTCAGTACTCACTTGTCTTTACTGGAGGTCTCATCAATCCCCTGAAGAAGAAAGACAAAAAAACATGACTCTCACAGAGAGGCTGCAGCCTGCGTCTGTCACCGTGAAGTGAGTGTGTTGATGCTGAGTCTCACCATTTGTCTGAAGACTTTGGAGTCTTTGGTCCTGGAGAAGGTTCTGTCAGGGACCCAGCGTGGCATCAGCCCCTCGTTAGAGTTGGCTCTCGTCCGCTGCATCTTAGCCATCATCGCCTTCTCCTCCTTCTGCTCAGAGGGAAGAACATGAAAGCTTGCCCAACTGTTCTCATTCAACACAACACAGTGAATGACAATATAAGTGACTAAATACACTAGAAGAGGTCTTTTTCATTCTGGCTTTTATTACGCCCACGACGGAAGCTTACAATCAGTTCAGGATATAGAGGATTACTTCATTCACAAATCGGTCCACTCTCAATTTGTTAAAGTAATGCCTCTACGTTTCGGTATGGTTCTGTCTCAAAGTTACAATTATTCCACTCGTCACTGTTGACCTGCACCTCAGCACCACCAGCTTAAAGCTTCAAGACCCCACTTACAGTAGGAAATCTGTTAATTAGTATTGGCCCTGTTACGGGTTTCTTTTAGCCTCGATTGTAAAACTTTGATTGATGTTTCTATTCAATTACATTTTTCAAATCTGTAAAGTATGGCATGCTGTTCAAGAGAATATGAAAGAATATGGCTGGAAACTTTATGGAATGAAAGTCTAAGAATAAAGAGACAACTTGACATTATTGAATGCAACTGAAAATGCTAACTGACAATCTTGTGTGTTAGCCTTTGAATACATAGATTAAATCAGCACAATGTTACCCAACTTGAGAAGGAATATAACGTTTTTTTATTTGTTTATTTGTTTATAACGATTTTATTTGCTGATGCAAATCTTGTGACAAAAGCAGAGAAATTACCCTAAACTTCCTGAAACATGCTGGGGGATGGAGAAATGTTCTGTGTCTCCATTTAACAACTACCCCCAAACAAGTCTTTTAAATTACATTAAGTAACTATTACTCACTTTATCACCAGATTTCTTGTCTCCTGTACTCTGGTAAATCGTTTTTTCTAATATGTTTATTAAGAATGGTAATTGCTGCATGGATTATGTTCACTGGCGACGTTTTTCTAGTCAACAAAGTGTTACTTTCTTGCACAGGACTCTTAAAAAGGTGGTTCAAGTGGATGGTGGACATACAAAGCATATAACTTTGACACCGGTGGCCAAGGATCATGTGTTGCAATCTGCATGTGGTCCGCTTTAGGTCACAAAAATTGATCGAAACATTGGACTTGGATTTAAGCAAATATGTTTTGTTACATATTGTCAGACTTTAATTATTTATTCTCAAATTTTCCAAGATTAATTTGTCACATGCTCATATTTTCAATTTATACAGTGAAAAGCGATACTCTAAAGGATATGGTAAAAGGCTAATGTGAAAAAATTATTAAAATAAGGGGAAAAAAATATGTATTGGAAAAAGGAAATATTAAGGACAAACTTAAAATAAATAATTAGAAATATAATGTATGTCTTATAAGTATTGAAATATTAAAGTGAGTATTTTAGTGTAGAAAAAATGCTAAATATTCCATTTTAATTTTGCAACAAAGAAAACACATGCAAATAGACAAAACACTAGCGAATTAAGAAAACATCTTCATCAAATTGACAACACGTGCCCTGCAAACACACACAACACAACCAAATAGAGAAATGCACTGCAAGTAGCACAGATGACAACAGATATGGATGTCTCTAGGAAACACTAAAAAGTGATGGAAACGTGGGACACCCATGTCTTACTAAAATGTTAGTTTTTTTCTCTTTATTTTAATATTGTGATGGAATGAGTCAGACTTTAGTCGGTTGTAGATATCTGTTGTTAACCTAGCCTTTGCATTTTGCATTAATACCATGAAAAACACACCGAGCTGTCACGATATTAAAATAAAGAGAAAAACTTATATTTTAGTTTATTTTCCAACACCACTGACGAGTAGCCGACTTCAATCACTTTGAGAGTCACAAATGGTCACAAAACAAGCATGTCCATCACTTTTTAGTTTCCCCTAGAAACATCAATATCTGTTGTCATCTGTGCTACTTGCAGCTACAACAGTTGCTCTGTTTGGTTGTGTTGTGAGTGTCAAAATATTGACAGATGGCTTCTTAATTTGCTAGTGTTTACTTTGTCTATTTGCATGTGTTTTGCAAGTTGCAGTGCGCTGAGCTCTCTCAGCCACCGTACTATTATATTCTCATTGAGCTGTGTGTGTTTTTGTGCACTGACCCGTTTCTGGCTGCAGCCAAGGACCAGAAAGGTCTCGATGCTGTTCTCCTTCAGATACGCATTCCTCTCACCTCCAAAACCTGGTTCCACCTCGTAGTCTCCATTAAGATACTGCAAGGTGGCCTTAGTGATGTGGATCCGCCTACAAAGAGACAAAAAAAAACACACAACAAAATAAAACCTCCATGTGTGTGTTTCTATATTTCAGAGATTTGAGAGTGCAAATGGGTATTTGATTTTTTTCCCCTACAACTTTGGGAACTTGGGAATGCTGGACACACCATATAACAAAACAGGTTAGGGACATTATAAGAAATTAAATACATCAATTCTAATTAAAAAAATATAGGCTTGACAAAACATTTTATTGGTTAAAAAGAGTCTTCAAGGGCCTTTATAAATGTGGAAATTCTGTTAAACCCCCAGTACATGGCCTTGGGCTGATAGCTATTGCACACTGGGACAGTTTTTCTTATATGCAAACTGTAAATGTGTGTGTGGACCTGTGCTTATTTCCCTCACCCTGCTTTGCCTCCCGCCTCCATGTGATTGGCCAGTGTGACATCGTTTGACCACACATCAAACTGCCACTTCCTGAGTCCCAGCACGCCGCAGTGCACACGCCCACTGTGAATGCCAACGCGCATGTTAACGTTGACCCCCGTCACCTCCCGCACCAGCCTGCAGACGCACAAACGAACAGTGTCTCCTCTACAGCGGCAGGACAAAACTTTGCAAAACACTTCAAACAAACGAACTAAAAAAAAAACAAAAAAACATCACACATATGCAAATGCTATTTATACTCACGAGATGGCCTCTATCATGTCAACGCCCATCTCCACGCAGCAGTGGGCGTGGTCGGCCCGGGGTTCAGGCAGTCCAGACACACAATAATAACAATCACCCAAAATTTTAATACGTAGACAGTGGTTTTCCTGAGAAGGGGAGAGGCAGGGCGGCCAGCGAGAGAGAAAATGGAGGACAAGAGATGAATAGAAAAAAAAAAGTTTTCAAAGTGTCCAAAAGGTATCTGAAGAGAAAAACAATAACGGAATAGTTGGACATTTTGAAATTTGCTTATTCTTGGAGAGATTTAGATGAGAAGACTGACACCACTGTCGATCTGGTTACAAAAAATCAAACCTCTTGGGCTATTCCACAAACTCAAACTTTTCCTTTAAGTGAACACAACAAGACATGTGAAGACACAGGAGAAAGATCTCCTTACCGATGCCAGCTTGTCGAAACGGGCAAAGAGTTCATTGAGTGTCATGACCAGCTCCTGAGCTGTGCACTGAGAGGCCAGGCTGGTGAAACCCTCGATGTCTGCAAACAGGATACTGAGGACGAGAGAAAGAGGTGGAAAGACGGGGAGAAACACAAAGCAAAACACTATTAATCCTCAGCTATGATCAAGCATCTTCATGTAGGTTTGGTGTCGAAGTTTTAGTAGTGGCAAGTGTGCAATTCAGGGCTGCTGACCTTGAGATAGGCCATTGAGTTTAAGTTTGACCTAAAAGTCTTCTGAAGGAGATCTGTGCCAGTGTGTGTGTGTGTGTGTGTGTGTGAGGTGGGAGAGAGGGACTGTGTGCAGTGTGTTTGCTCAGTGCTGTAATTGAATGTGTGCTGAAGCTCTCCATCTTCGGGGATTATCTTATCTTGGCTGCTGGTGATTAAGTATTCCCTCACTAGTGTTAATTAGTCGCCACTCTGCCAAACCACTCTACCCTCTTCTGACTCTGTGAGTGCGCTTTTTATGTGTGTGTGTGTGTGTGTGCGTGTGTGTGTGTGTGTGTACGAAACAATTGTGTGTGGGAAGAATTAAGAAAAATGTTGGTTTTGTGTTTTGTTTTCATCTTTACATGTACTGTATTTTCATGTTTTGAGGATGACAAAATACATCATTCTAGATCATATCTTGTACTCAAATATTCACTCTACTGTACAGAAAACAAGTCCCAGCTGACCTGACATTGTCATGTTTCTGGATATAGATCTTATGGAACATCATGTCTTCCTTCTTGGCATTGATGTCAGCCTTCATCTCCATTGCAACATGTCTTGGCAACACTGAAAGCAACAGACGCTCCTGGAAAACACACAAAAAAGTAACAAAATGCAGATTGTGTCATTCATAATGTTACTGTCTATGTGCATTCATAGACTGTATAAAACATGGAAGTAGTCTCAGCGATGTCACCCGAAGTGAAGCTCAGTGTGGTGGCCATCTTGGCAGTGCCTGACTCCATCAAACTCAAGGCTAATCCTCAAATGGGCAAAGAGGTGAAGCACTGACTTCTTGGACAGTCTGTTCAATTAACCGCACAGTAAGTATTTGTCCGACATTTGCATGAAAAATTCTCCAAAAGGCACCAACACCACAAACACGACACAATTTAGCCAGGTCCTTAATTATACCTTTATAAAAACTCACCCCATGTGCAGTTCTCATGAACGAGAAAATTAGCTATAGAGATCAAAACCATTTTTTGTACAAGGCTGTAAACATATTTATTTCTGCTGTAAAGTTGGGCATTCTAGGAACTGTAGTTTTTGCCACGTTGGCTTCATTTTTCACACCCGGCGGTTGTGTGCAATCGGCACAGGCAATAGTCCTTTGAGGGAATTTCTTCAACTTTGGCACAAATGTCCACTTGGAATGAAGGATGAACTGTTTAGACTTTGGTGGTCAAAAGTCAAGGTCACTGTGACCAATTAAACACATTTTTAGTCATAAGAATTCATACGCTAATTATGACAACGTTCACACAAATGCCTAATAATAAAATGATGAAGTGATGACATTTTACATCCAAAAGGTCAAAGATCAAATACACTGTGACATCATAATGTTCTGCAAAAACACTTCTCTGCCCATTATTGAACACCATAACTCAGGAACAGAAGAGGAGATTGTGACCGTATTTCACATTCAGTTCGATGCTGAACTTTTGACACAACAAAAGATATAACAAAGGTCTAGTTGTCTTTGGACATTTTATTGTGGAAATATTACATATTACGCCTTTAACAAGTATTGACTCTGTATCCAAAGCCTCACATACTGTATCTTAACACTCCACAGCTCCATTGTTGTTATCAACATTAGTTTATTTATTCTCTGTCTTGCTGCCATTAATATTCACCAACAAACCAAATGTGTATTAATTAATGGATGAAAATACTGTCCAGCAAATGCACCATTTACCTTTGTTTGAGAGACATTTTCTGTAATGCCAAGCTGTTTCAGAAAATTACAGATTTTTTTTTAATGAAACTATATATATATATATATAGTTTCATTAAAAAAAAAAACATGTACACCTTCAGTTGGAACAAATGGGCTTGTCACGTGCTATACCTGCTTCCAAAAGCCTGACAGGAGAGTGTGTGAGAAGATTGATATCAAGAATTATCTCTACTTTAAAACAAACTTAAACTTGAGGTTATGTGCATTGTAATTTAAGTATTTCATGTTTCATTTTTTTTTTCACAACAGAAGAGGCTTCAAAGATGATGACTCTTAGTTTCCTCAAAAAAGGGTTGGAAAAAGGGTAGCCGTCTCTATAGTCTGGCCAATATGGTCATATATACAGTACATATACAGGTATGTATGTGCCTGTGTGCAGGGTTACCTGTTGTTGATTCTCCCTCTGCAGATGTAGTCTGGCCTGGATGTATCCTCTGGTCTCCTGGAAGGCCTGTCTCTGGGAAACCTCAGCAGGGTAGTGGGTACAGATTCCAATGATGTTAGTGCACAGGAAGATCAGGACATTAGCACTCACCTGTAGAGAAGAGAGGAGGGAGAGGGAGAGAGTCAAGCTTAAAATACGAGGGAGGAAGGAAGGCGGTTGTTGTTAATCCTGTGAGATAACAGGGGGAGAAACTCTGAATGATTTAAGCATGGATTTGGCTTTCGCATCAAGCCAGACAAATGATTCATTTCTTATGCACACAATGTTGTTTTCATTGCTTCCGAGACAAAAGATTTCATAAATCCAAATTTTACCGAGAGAGAAAAGTACAAAGGATAAGATGAACAGATTTGTGTATTTGTTCAGATGTATTTGAAAAAAGCCGGGATGTCTTTTCTTTTTTTCTGTGGGTTTAACCTTAAATCATAGTTAAACTGTCTGGTTGACTGGTTTCATTGACAGTTAGAGAACAGTGACGCTGACAAGAGATATAGATAGGCAGAGAAATGAGCATACTGTGCACCTGAAGTGCTTGACTTACCAGAAAATCCTAACATAAAAAGACATAATAACATTAATTGGTGACAGGCCTTTACTGCACCCTTTCTGAGGGTTAAGTTATGATAGAGGTGGAAGGTATTACAGTATATTCCCCTCTTTACCTCTTCTCTTAAAACATTTCTGTTTCCTAGACATGTGAGTACATTATGGCTCCTTTACACTTTGTGATTTTGGGCTGTCTGAGGCAGAAGTTGACAATAGTGAGTGAAAAGTGATAAAATCTTTGGTATTTTAGGGTCTTTGTTGAAAACATCTATATTTTAAATCATAAAGGTAATTACAGGAGCCTGTACTACAAACCCAAATATTAAAGAAAACAGTGAAATCTCTGAAATTTATAAGAACAGGATCTTTGAAGGTGGCGGGGAACTATTTTCTTTTTCCAGCTCAAAAGATCAGCTGTGTGGCTCATGTTGAATATAGAATATATAGATATTTGACAGGCCTAACGAAAAACAAACCTTTCTTTCTTCTTCCTGGTTTCCACAATTATAACATAGCAGCATGATCCAAGTCGCTTTGAGCTACTTAAGTACCTTCCATTGTTAAGAGCCATTGTTATAAGAAATTGAGAAAATTCGTCACTGCTCATCCTCAAGTGTTTTAGTTACCATGCTTCGTTTACCTTTTAAAGATTTCACTGGAAAGGCCCTCCAAAGGTGTATTAAAAGCAGTCGAAATGTTATATTTGTATGTGTATCTTTACATATGTTTCTGCTCCACTGTAATGTAATGTACACAGTAGAACAAAGGTGAGTGGAGGTGATAAATATAGAATTCCTGCTAAGAAAAGCATGTTGAAATCTTTCCTGTGTTTCAAAAGAAACACATTTAACTTGCAAGTAAACAGAAGAGCATGAATGAATAAAAACATACTGTATAAGGTGGCTAAAAAAGAATAATTAGAATAGAAATGGAGGGTAAATGTGCCCCAAGGTGACAGAGTTTACAGACTATCACAGACACAAGAATAGAAACAGATGGGTAATGGACAGAGGAGTTTAAAAAGAAAGCAAACAAGGGGTGGGGTAAAAAAAAAAAATAGAACAGCAGTATAATGGACAGCACAGATAAAATGGAAGAGTGAGCGATGTTGACGGTAGGAAGGAAGTGAGTGGTAAGGAGCAGGATGAGAAAAGAGAAGGATGTGAGGATGACAAGAGTAAAAAGAGTTTGAGTGAGTGAAATCTGCAGAGAGAGCAGGACAGATATGGGCCACAGTGACATTAGGCAGATGGCTCAAAGCGCTCAGCTCTGTTTACATTACTCTCACTGATCAAGCAAAAACAGCCATGAGACAAAAGTGATCCCTGCGGTTCACAGGTGCGCGCCTCCTGTCCGTCTATATGTGTGCGGTCTGTGAACGTGACTTCTCCCTCCACACGCAACGAGCTTCGGCTGCTATACTGGAAGTATTGACTTGAGATTCACTCGACGTGCGTATCACACGCCGTGCGTCTGAGCTCACGGGGCTCAAACTAATTGCTTGCTTTTCTCAAGAGGGCAAGGGCTCGTGGGTTTACACAGTACACAGTAAGGTCCTGTTTACGCAACAGCACTCCACCTCTTTAGGAGCTCTGCTTGGCAGCCTTTACCTGCTACCGGTACACACCATCACGCTCCCAGTGCAAGGTAACTGCACCTGCTCATGTACTCTGCTCAACAACACACTTATTTATCTAAACTCATCACTCATTGCCTTATCCTGCCAGCGTTTCCTGTGCTGGTTAGTCCAACACCATTATAATCCTACCACTGCGCATTATAATCTTCATTGCTCACTCCCTGTCAGGTAGGATTCATGACTGAGTTACCAATATGATTACAACCTCCTAAAAGGGTTATGTTAATTTTGTGAAGACAAAAGTAAACCAGGAATTGAACATTACGTCACTGGAAAATTACATTCTTTTTCCCCCCTTTTTTTTTTTTTTGCCATAAAAGCAGTCGTCATTTCCCCTGGGCTGACACGATGGAAGCAGCCAGCCAGCATGTGGAGAGGACCTCTGCCTAATCTCTGGATATCAAAACGGCATTATGTAAGAGCTGCTCTGATCCAGACAGGACTGGCGAAACACACTAATACTGGCTATTCGGCACAACATTGATTGAAATGTATTTTACCACAAAAAGCCCAACAGCTTAGGCAGGATATGCAGTTTTGATCAATAAATGATCATCTTGGCTCTATGGATGCATTGCTGAATAAATGACCACCACCAAGTCTGGAGGAGTGAAGTTAAAAGCCCCTCAAACAATGTACAGTTTACTGATTCTTTAAGTTTTCAGTTCCTAATTTTACTCTTTCAGACAAGACCTGAGATATTTAGATGCTCATTTCTGCCATTTGTTAAAAAAAATAAATAAAAATTTACCATTTGATGGAATGGTGCAGCTGTAAAAATCATGGAGTCTTAGGTGTGAATATTTCACTTAGTATAGGCATCATATATCTTCAATCACCAGCTGGAACAAGCTGATACAGAAATATGTACTGTCAGATAATATGGAATGCAATTTTAACAACCCTGAAGCTATTTAAGTACATAAGTAATATTTATGATTTTTTCCTCATAATTAGGAAATATTAAAAGAACGTTTGAACTGTGGCTTTGGCACTCAAAAATCACTGCGGGTATAAAAGTTTGACATATTGTGGGGCTTTAAAGAATGTGGTTTACGTGAAATGTTATGGAAGTTCAATTCTGCCCCTTCTAAAAAAAAATCCACCTGATTATATAACCTTTACAGTTCAAAACTTGCTTTATGATTTTGGTTTTGTACAGCAAACTGATCATAAATGATTGTTAAACTAAGGGTTTTTTTTAAATAACACTGAATATTATTGCTACTCTTACTGGCAATTGAAAGAGGATCCTCTTATAAATACCTTGGTTTCTGGCTTGATGATAAAACTGTGCTTCTAAAGAGATATTAATGACCTGACTTACGCCTTGAAAGCAAAACTGTTTTATATATATATATATATAAACAAGACATGTATTGTCCAAAACTGCAGAAACACATTGTCCTGTCAATCTTTTTATCTGTTATGGTGATATAATATATGAATTCTCCTGCCTACACTCTTAAACCTGTAGATGCAGTCTATCATTCTGCCCTTAGATTCAAAACTGAGGATGGCTTCATAATGCATCGTTGTTTACTATATGAGAAAGTTGGGTGGCAATCGCACTGCATTCTCTTTATCTATAAAGCACTTCTTGGCAAACTAACTGGGTATCTTTCATGTCTTCTTAATTATAAGTCCAGTTTACACTGCACTAAGTTCCAACATTATTTGGATCCTAAAAATCACCATGTCAATACTGAGACTGGGAAATTGGCTCTAAAATGCTATGTGAGGCTATTTTTCGGCACAGTGGTGCTTTGAGCTACATGGTAACATCAGCATGCTCCCAAAGATGATGCAAACATATTTACATTTAGCAGGTATAAAGTGTACCATGTTCTCTATCTTAAGGTGTTTGCACACCTGTAGATCTGTTCATTTTGTCCGGAGCAAAGGAAAAAAAATTATAAATTTTTGCATTTTAGTGTTGGTCCGGTTCATTTTCAACCAAGAGGAGTAAACATCAAGTGATACAGACTGACACGTAACTCACTGATTGGACAATTTCAACGATTGTCATCTTGCAGATCATTAGGACTCAAGTGGAGAAATCACACTTGGTGACTGACAGAAGTTTATTTAGCACTTTAAGGATCCTGATGTGGATATTTATGTTCTTTGGTGTCACAAAGAGCTCATGAAATAGGGTAACCGATTATAAGCATTTTTTATTTAATGACTAACAGGTAGGGACTGAACGAAAAGGAGGTGTCTTGTACAGTAATGATTTGGGGCTTATTACTGTGGGATCCTGCCACACACTTTTAAATGGACACTAACTAACATTGACAGAATGAAAAGCTCAGAGGCCGACTGAAATTAATCCTAAACCTGTAAGTACAGGGAGCACCATCCAAGTCTGCTTTTGACCAATTAATTTGGGAAGATACCCGCTGGAGTGCACAACTGTTAATATGATTATCGAATGATTTGCATATATATGTGGCTTATAAGCCTAAGATCATTTCCAGAACAGTTCAGGATCAGCAGATGGATATATTAGTAGTTTAGCTTTTGAAATCATGCTAAAATCACATATTTGCTATCATAAAATCCTGTGGCTGGTTCGTTTTCTTCTACACCATAAGTGAACCGCTCCAGGGTTTGATTGGAAGCAGCCCGAGGCCACCCTTTTCCAGCGCTCTCGGTCTGGATGTTTGGTCTGCATCAGGGTTCAATTGACAGCTTTCACACCAGCCCAAACGAACAGCGCTAACTGGGAAAAGGGACCTGAGTTCGTTTTAACCGAACCAAACAGGTTAGGTGTGAAAGCACCCTCAGTTTAGTGTGTTAGAATGCTATCATTTGCCATAAAACGAACAGTACAGATGAGGCTGATGGGAATGTCAATAGTTTTGCAGGCATTTGGTCATGAACTAAAGTATGATGTTGCTAAAGGAAAAATCATGAATGTCTTGAATGTCTGTACAGTATTTCATGGCAATCCACCCAACAGTTGAAGTATCTTAGTCTGGACCAAAGTGGTGGACAAATTGGCCAACTAATTGCATTGTTGGAGCCACAGAGCATGGGTAGTTTATGTTGGGAATACAGTTGTCTAAACGAAGGACTGGCCAATGCAACAATGATGTGCACCTGCTCATCATTGGTGATCAGCAACAACAATACACCTCCCCTCCAAACACGCATTGCATCCAAACACTCACTTTGAATCTACCGTTTCCAAGTTGGACAAGCAGGCGAGGACGAGAGGGGGGCTAATGGAACATTCAGAAACCTTATTTAGAATTTTTCCTCCTCCTTTATGATGGATTTAACACAGCAACCATTTACTTTAGCAGGAAGTCTGTGGTCCTGTCTGTGAATCTATAAACATTGACTTTTAAGGCCATCAGGCCCCATTTCAGACTGGGAAAGAGTGTTGTGTGAGAGAGAGCAGTGTGGAAATATGCACAAATGGGGCAATCTACTAGGATAGGATTATTTAAATCAGCCATTATCAGAATTTTTATATTTATGGATCACATGGCTTCTTGTATGTCGTGATGAACCCACAGAGAATTATCACCTGACTCTGCAGTTCCCCTATCTTTCAGCTCATTGTTTTGTATTTGTGACCCACAACTTTACTGCTTTGGTTCACTCTCGCCCCTCTCATAGCGTAATTTTTTTTAGCTAAAGCAGGCATTTGTTTATAGCTAAAAAGCACTGAAGACCTCTAAAATCTACCTGCCCAGCACCAAATGGCAGACAGACACAGTTAGCGACTAGCAAACACAGTGGAACATTTAGTAGCTAAAGATATTACCAGGTGGTGCTGGTAGAGACCAAAAACAGAGCTAAAAGAGCGTTAATATTGGACTTAAATTAGCCAAAAGGCCAGAACATGACTCCAAATAAATTATAATGTTGTTTTGAAAGTGATGTGGAAATACTGCTAACACCAAAACAGCCCAAGAGGTAGTAATATCTCAGTATTGTGTTCACAACAAGTGGCCAAAAAAATCTGTTATTGCAGGTTTAAGGGTCAACATTAAGGAAAATTAAGCCCCTTTTATACAGCCCATTCAATGTGGGCCTGTTGCCCCTCTGATACGCCTTGCAGTCTATATAAACAGAGTGAGTCGGTGAGGCGAGACAGGGCTGTGACGTTTTGTCATGGTTTGTGTGCGACCCTCAACCGGGAGATTTAAAAGCAGCTAGAGGCCGTTAGCAGCTAACTCAAAGAAGAAGATAAACAACTGAAAATATTTACAAATTGTGGAGACAACGTGAGGTTCAGGAGCTACTTACCCTCCGAGCAGAGGACGGGATCATCCGCCACATAACAGGGATGGTAAATGATTGTTATTGTCATGTTATTCCATTGTGTACAAAGCGTTGCTCGTCGTGCATGTAAAACGTCACACTAGACTCCTCCTGTGTTACTCGTCACACCTCTTTTTTTGCGGAACGCCAGCTTGCTATCTAAATCACGGAGTGGAGCAGCATTACGACACCATTGTGTTTTTCAGTGTAAATAAACAAAGGCGGCGTAGAGAAGGGTCTTCGTTGCAGCGATACTGTGTAAAAAGGGCTTTAGTCTCTCTGTGCAATGAAGTAGCTAAATAATCCAAAACACAGACAGTAAGCCAATTCCATTTCAAACCAAACAATCTTAAACTGTCTTTGGTTTCCATACAGTGTATAGTCTGTCATCTCTTTTTTTCTCAGTATGTTCACACGACACAGCAGTAGGTGACCTGCCCCCTCCTTTAATCCCCTCATCCTGCTCTCATTCCCCCTTAATGATACTCAGCAAACACCTGACACTGATCACAGGAAGGTGTGTGTGTGTGCGTGTGTGCACATACATGCAAATGCAAAAAAATTAGCAGGTCAGGGAGGATCTTAACATTTTCCCTTGACACCTGGTATTGCTACTGAACCACTTCATTCACTCAGCCCCTCTCGCAAGTCATTTGACAGAATGAAAAGCTCAGAGGCCTAAAAATGGAACGACTGAAATGAATCCTAAACCTGCAGAACAAAAGCTCTTGCGGGACATTTAATGTTTTACTCTTTAAATCCCTGTAGCTCAGCTGTAAGCAAGAAAAAGAAAATCAATCAGGTAGCTACATTTTCCCCAGACATATGCTTTGTCTCTGATGGCCAATCAGTCAGCCAGTCAGATTAGATGTTGTTGATATCCAAAAAAAAGCTTTGTTTTAATGTGTATATGGTGTTATGTTCACTCTCCTGACTTAATATTGCTGTAAGAGAGCTCATCTTGAAGCCAGCAGTCACTATACACCTCTTAATGAGTGAAAGATGGAGATGCTATGGTGGTGGTGATTTTATATAAAACTCAATGTTGTTGAAGAGTCTCTTTCTCTCTCTGCGTGTGCTTCTTTCTCAGTCTTGTGAAAGGTTCTGCTTAGTGTTGGCCCTAGACTCACACCCACGGAGACTGTGAATTATCAGAGATGGCAGCACAGCTTTCACTTAGCAACTATCACCCACATTCCACAGCCTCCCTCCAAAGGCCTGCAGTCCCCCACCCAGGTTCAGGGAAGGTGCAGTGTGGGGACCAGCTGAGGAGGTGGAGGGGGGTAGTGGGTGTAGGGGTGGGCAGATGAGTTTATCTGACAGTTTCATACACCAACATACCACTGTTAGAACACGCTGTATTTTCAGTGTTCTCACTCTGGTTACCAACAAATAGTTTTTTTCCCTCCAATATATCTATTTTCTTATTTCATCAATTAATTGTTAGATCTATAAAATGTTAAATGTCAGGAGCTCAAATGCTAACCAATCAATTCACATTCAATAAGCCTAAATTCTTAGCTTTTCCACAGCACATAATGCAGAGTAGGATGATAACAATGGCAGATTCACTCCTGAAAACAATGTGCTTCTCATTTCAGACAGAGGTAGACAAAGGCAAGCTTCTAATTTCTAGCCTTTCACCAGATTTCTTTGCTCGCTGAATTGTCACCTACTTCTAGTTAAGTAATTAAGCTAATGTTAGCGCCTACAGTTGGTTGGAAACACCATCTCTAGCTGCCTTTTTAATGTTTCCAGTAAACTACATGGATGATGGCCATTAGGGGTGAGAACTAACCAATGTGTTTGGCAAACATAGAGTGATCTCAGCTAACATCGACTGGGGTTTCTGGAGTTTAAACCAGAGACAGTTCAGTAACCGAGACGGTTCGCTGACCCAAGAAGTGAACGTAAACACAGATTATGACCGATTCTTTCATCCTATAGTCACCAAATTAAGCATTATGCCCATTTTTCACAAGCCACATATCATCCAAACATTCAAACAAATTCAGACAAATCAGGAGAATAACAACTTTGTTCGAGACCTCAGCAACCCACTCTTGTGAGATCTTGAGATCTATAACAAGCATATTAAGCTAGCATGGACATGGACAAGCAATAGCCCTCAGTAATGTGTTAAAAATTCCCAGTAGGGATGGGCAGGAGAGGGGACAACACCCAGTTAGAAGAGCATTTCATACTACTGGCATAGCTTGTAATAAATTACCTTTGTTCTAGAGCATCTTTGTTTAAACTTCCCCAAATTCAACGAGAGAGAGGAACAGAGCCACTAACGTTAGCCAAAATTTAGCAGGGATGTCATAAACTAATGTGGTGAGTTAATGATGTGCTAACTCATGCCCTTGGAAGTAGCACTCAATTACTACTCTAGGCAGTAGCTAGTTAGTCAGACATGCTAGCATTTCAGCTAACATACACACTGTAATGAATTTGTCACACTTTTGCTCTTGTGTTTATGCTGTTGGAAAGGTTAAAATAAAAATCCTCAAAATTCTGCAAAAGGGAAATATCACTCATGCTAAAGCCCGCACACCGCTTCAACAAGTGGAGAAAAACCTGACATGCATACTGTTCCTGGTTATGGTTGTTAAGCTATGATTGGACAATTAACTGTTTCAGACCCCAAACTGCCAATTAATCGACTAATCCATTCAGCACAGCTTAACTTCAAATGATTTGAAGCTGTCTCGGCCTACTGAGGTCACTTAAATACACCGAGAACAATATTTCATGCTGACATGGAAAAAACATTTAACTGGTCAGTGCTGTCCAGAAAACTGTGCAGAGAACAAGACACTGAATTTATAAGACCTTTTCCCAGAGGGAGCAGTGACTGATGGGTTATTGTTGTTGAACCGGGGCCAGCAAGAGTGCAAGTCAGAGCTCATCAGCCTTTGAGGAGCATCTGGAACTCCTTTAGATCTGTGTTAGATCAGGCTCTGTAAAACACACCAGCACCCCAAACACAATGACAGTGCTTTACTCGTGACAAACCATAAGAGTCTCCCCTATAGGTTTTGCCCCTTATCTTTCCTTGAGAGTGTGGGTTATTTATTTCCATATTCTTTCATTTCATTTATTGTTTTCCTGCCCCCTCCCGCTCTGACTCGCGCTCACTGTCACTTTTGTGAAAGAGTCTGTGTATGTGTGCGGTGCCAGGCAGCTGCTGGGTTTGTGTACTCAGCCTGAGCCTCATGTCTACACACAACTCGCACTGCTCTTATCTGAAATGACCAGAACCACATCAACAGATAAAAGAGTCAAGCCCCGCCTGCCACGCTGCTCCCTCACTTGGCTGGGTGGTCTATACGCTGTCTGGAGGCGAGCGTCTCTTAACTGAGACTCACTACAATCAGACATACGTGTCTTACAGATGAAAAACTTCACATAAAAATCAATCTTTTAAGCTCTGAGAAAATATTTTGAAGCACAGCCACCTGTCCAGTCTTGTCATTTTTTAAATTTGTGATGAACAGCAAGGTAGAGTTTTGTCCTTTCACAGGAAATGATTTTCCAGGACATTTCCAGGACATCAATCAAACTGTTTGAAGGTATTCTTAGTTTCTAAAATCTGTCATCATTGTGACTGACGTAAAGCAGTACATAAAAAAGTTTACATAAAACAAAACTGCACCATTGTGACATGAGGGCACAGAATTTTTGCCCTAACATATTTGAATTTACTAGTTCTTCATTTCTTTAATTCCAACTACTTCAATATCAAGTATATTTTTCAAATTTTCAAATCTCTTCCTATCGTAGCGAATAGCAAGTCTGTGAATGCAGACAGTCTGAATCCCATCATAGATCTTTACATGCACATATACAGGAAAAGAAAAATGTGGCAGGAAATGTTGACTTGTGTAAATATCATGGCTATATGGATCAGAAAATGCCCTCTTTCACATGGAAGGATTGTAACAAAGTAAAGCCCACACACACACACACACACACACACACACACACACACACACACACACACACACACACACACACACACCCTTGTTTCTATCTATTTATAGTAAAGAAAAAAAACCCAAAAAAACATTATGCTGAAGGTTAACATGGAAACTTTCCATAACACTGCTCAGATCGGGTTGTCCAATGCTGTCTCCAAAATCACAGTTCCCTATAATAAACACTCAATAGTTCACTCTGCAAAATGGTTTACACAGAAAGCAGCGAACAAGCCATTTACAGAGTGATTTCAGACACAGCCTTAGTCTGACAGTTCACTTAAAGTGGATCCAAAAATAATTTACACATAAATTTCTTCCAACAGGAGATAATAAAACATCTAGATTCTTTTTTCTAGTCAACTAATTCAGTCCTATAATAGACATAGTTTACTAAAGACTACATTAGCAGCTGTAATCTTGCAATCTGTGGAGGAAGTAGTGTATTTTTATGTGTGGATATAAGTAATAGATATGAGTCTAAGCAAATATGTGATGCATAAGATAAATCACAAAAGAGCAGAAAGTGGGTAGCTGATATTATATCATATTATATCTACTTTCTTTTAAAACAGGAAATGGGGCAAATGTGTTTCTGCTCGCCAAAGTCTACTGTATTCAGAAAGCCAGTCAGAATATGCTTTAATACTACAAACATGTTTTTTTTACTCTATTAACATAAGAGTATGATTGATGTCCCCCATAGATTTCCATTAATAATTCTATTTGAAACACAAATTACATAAATAATTTATAGACATGTTGTAAATTATTGCTTTTAATTGGGGATGTTAATGATTGATCATTAATCGATTAGTCGCTGTTAAGAATTTAACCGATTAAAAATATATTAACCGTCAATGTGTTTTATACCACAAGGGGGCACACATTACCTTTGCCGTTCAGAAAAAACTACTGGCGCAACAGAAGAAGAAGCAGTTTGTAGGAAATGGTGAGGCAATAAGAAGAGGGCAAAACATTGAGGCTGTAAAAAGAGGACAATGCTTATAGTTAATATTGCGTCAGCGGCCTAAAATACAACTCCAGTCAAACGCCAGTGTTGTACAACCCGAAAAAGTCAGTACCCGACGGTTGCAGTGCAAGTTGAAAGTGGACCGTCCTCTCAACAAACTGTCATGTCGGTGTTAGCTTGCAGAGTCTGTAATGATGTGCGAGCTTGTGTGAGCAGAGGCAATAACTCAGAAGATTCGCTTTAAGGTGGAAAAGATGTCGACATGGACGTGGTGGATGGTGAGGGATTTCGTGAGCTACTGAACTAACATTACATAACGATTATACAACTAATGTGCTGCTAGAATTCTTTTAAACAAAACTTAAAATGAAAATAAAGACGTGCATTTTGTATCTTATTAATTATTATTGATTAATCGATTATTGATTGTTAACGTATTCAATTATCAGTTAAGGAAAATGTACGAAATTTGCATCCCTACTTGTCAGAATCAGAATCAGAAAGATATTTATTGTCATTATACTCAGGTACAATGAAATTACGAATGTCTCTCAAGTCAAACATAAAAAAATATAAAAGTGTAAAAATATAAAAAATATGAAATATGAAGCAGTAAAAACAGTAATAGCAAGAATAAAATAAGGGATGTAAATTGTGCAAATAGGTTACTGATGTAATTGTAATGTAAAGCCAGTAATTCTGATCACACTGACCATGTTCAAACTCCTTTTTCCTCATGTTTCTGTAAACATGAGCACAGACATGCTGGGGGTCTTAACACTGAAAATCTAGACACCACACACACTTTTGCTGGCAACCAGGCGGGTGTGACTACTGTGGAGGAGAATAGTCACACTGGCATTGGAGTTCCAAAAGTGTTCCTATTTAAAGAACAAAATCTGCATAAAAAGAAGGGAGCTTGAGAGAATCAAAACCTTTTTCACAATACTTTTTTTCTGGAACGCATGGGAACCCTGCAAGGATGCTAGGCTCTGCATGCTGTGGACAGACAACAGGTTCAAGGACAACTGCTGTGATTAAGCAAAAAGCCTCTTAGAGGAGTTATGGCAACAACAGAGGAATGTAAAGGAGTTGTAATTAGCAATAAAATCAATTATCTTTGCCAGAAAATGTGTAAGGTCAATTTTTATTTTAAAAAAGGTGCATCTTTAAGGCCTAAAAACACAATCTGCACTGTCTCCAAATAACTGGTGCTACAAACATGCACAGTCATGGCGAACGGGCCAGAGATAACCAGACAACTGGCAAACAACATCCTGCCTCTTGACTCCCCACCAGCTCCACTCATATGACCTCTTCTCTGTCATCGCCATGTTTAATTATGGACTGTTTCATTTCCACGGGGGGGCAAACAGGACTGTGTCTAGAAAGCTCAGACCCCTCCATCAACAGCCACCCCTTGCGCTTTCAGATTCTCAGAAGGAGAAGTGAACAGCACAAATCAATTTTGACCTGATTTTTTTTTTTTTTACTTGAAGCAACGGTTACCAGACTGTACACCAGCAAACTGAACTGGGTCTCGGCAGCTTGAGTCGTAGCTGTTTCCATGGCAACCTCTGGACCGACTGAACACAAGCGCTGAGGGAGACACTTAGCAATGCTGTTTATTCCTCATCATTCTCAGAAGTGATGCTAAACTGATTTTCCAGTGCTCTTATTGGTCCACAGATTGGCTGACGGGCGGTGGTGATAATGTGTGTCTGAGTGTGTGCGCACATATGTATGTCCACGTAATCCCCCATGCTAGTAAACACACATGTGAAACGTATTTGCACAGAGAAACAATGAGAGATTATATCACATTTCCATGTGTGAATGGTTAAATTTTGATGCACTGCAATGCAACTTACACTATATGGATCCTTTGAGTAAAGCTGTGGTGTGTGTATGTGTGTGTGTGTGTGTGTGTGTGTGTGTGTGTGTGGTATCCAATCAGTCAGCACCCATCCTGGTCGTGAGAAAAGTGTACAGCTACTGCCGTGTTAAACACACAAATTATTTATCAAGGAGGCTGTGGAAGGACTGTGTGGGGAGAATATCGGATTCTCTTCCGATCACGCCGCCTCGACGCCACCTCCTTCCCCTTCTACAGGGTGTCTTGTTTTATAGCTGCAGCTTTGCACAGGTCATTATCACAAGCTGACACTTCCTCCACCAAGATTCCATCTTGATGCACACAAGGTTATTCTAGCACCGGGAGCTGCTGTGAAACTGTGAACAGCTGATACAGTTGATAGAGCGTGAGATTTGCTCTGATTAAAATGCATTTATTCTCTGTCGAATGTCCTGGAAATTCGAAAAATTTAGTAAATAGCCATTTGGAAAGTTTGACGTGAGACTGTGGTCGACTTACGTTTTAAACTAAGAGCATTATTACATGATCAGCACACTTATATAAACTCTATTCCCTTATCTACTGAATAAAAAAAAAACATACTTCAAACACTTATGGGAGCGGGAGCTTTACAAGGAGACCAGTGAAACACACTGACCGTCCCCTGACACAGGCAGTCCAAGTCGACGCCTGATTTGCCCTCTGTGCTGGTTAATGGGCTTTTAGGAGCTTAACCCACCCTCTCTGCTGTGGTCAAAGATGCATTATGTTACGCTTCATTAACGTACAACAGAAAAAGATAAACTGTTGTAGTGCCTGCGAATACACAGTATCAGTCTGTACACCAGTGTAGTGTTTCAGGGTAGGTGAAAACGCAGCCCCATGTGTATGCAGAGAAAAGGGGGGTTAGAGTGACCTGCCTGTTGCTCTGACGCAGGCTCTGATAAGACTGTTCCATGTGACGCAACAGTAAGCAGAAACGCCAAGGGCCGGGTATTTTTAGGAACCAGTCTTTGACCTCTCACACAGCACTTGTGTCAACAACATGCACACAATAATGCTAGCCATTGTCGGGTGGCCATAAAGCAAATAACGCTGGTGGAGAAGAATGTAAAACGATGAGAAGTTTCAGTGACAAAATCCAAAAATTTCATTGACATATCGGCAGTTCAGCCCATTAAAATGACGTGTGTGAAACGGGCTTGGGCTTTACTGGTGTGTTTTTCTTATTTAACGCTGGACAGAAGCACGTACTGTGCTCACACTCAAAGAGACGCCCATACATACAGGCGGGACAATAGTTTTTGGATGTTCTGTCAAACATTCAATAGAGACTAGAAGGGAAGATGACAACCATAATAAAGCATGGGATGGTGTGTGGGTGTCCATGTGTGTGCATGTTTGTATTGATGGGTGGGACATGCAGATGTGTATGCACTGTTCATACTGTGGCTAATTGATTTCAGCTGAGGAGTCCGGGGATCACAGAGATGGTGCCACAAAAAATGTGAGAAGTAAAGTGAAGCTTGCATGCAACAGGATGTCTCTATTACAATCCACTTTCACACTTGTGAGCTTTGATAGACTGTTTTTGTTTTGAAAGCAGTCCTGTGTGTAACAAGGCATTTCAAACTCCTATATACTGTAGTTTACAGTGTAAGTGTGTATGATAAGACCCTCAAAGTGAAGCTGAGAACAGACACTCGATTCTACTGTATGCAGCTGTAAAAATACACATTCCAACCAACGCCAAGAGCAACAGCTTAGGAAACAACCAGATGGACTGTACGTGTTTTGAAAGGTTTGAAGAGATTAAGGGCCATAAGTTTCAAGAGACGTTCATGAAATACTTTTCATATAGCAAACAGACACCATCAAGATGTCTTTAAGAGCCTTCAAGAGTTTCCTCTGGTCTTACATGACAGATTTGGTTCCCAACAACAGAGAGTAGTAACAGGATAAAAACCCCAAGATTAATTGTTACTCATAGTAATACTCATTTTCATTCAAGTTGTTGTAATATGATTTTTGATTTTACATTCTGGCATTTTGGCCAAGAAATTAGGATAAAGGCTTTTTTATTTAAATTGCTAAATCGAACAATCTATTCTTACTACTGTTATGTTTTCAGCTTATATTTTTTGTGGATGACTAGATATGGTAACTATAGTAATGAGTGTGTGTTGCTTCATTCTTCAAGTAATTGCCATATTTTGAATAGATGTGAACATATTGTATTACTAATTCTATGTTGCACAAGAAACCTAAAACTATGATGTGAAGACCTTTCATCTTTAAAGCCCCTGACTACTATTACTACAATTACTGCACTCTTTAAGAAAGAATATGTATGACTACAAAAACAAGAATCAAAATTTAAGCTTGTAAATAAACATCCTTATGAATATATTAAAAGTTAATCTGCTCCATCATAACCATGTGGGTGTGGTTTGATCAGATTTGACTGACAGATACCTGGCGATACAGGCTACCCAATTCAAACTAAAGAGCTCAGAAAAAATGCAACAAAAACAAAGAAAATATGTGAAATGACAAATATTTTTGTTCATATAGGAGATGGTTGAGGGTAAGATGGGTTTTTAAACAAATCCCCAATGCAGCTCTTCAATGGTTTTGAGTTTTTAACACAGCTGGCGACTCTGATGTGCTGATCATGAGCAACACTGACACTGACCCCTGACCCTTTGCCCTGTATTTCTGGGGTAGGTAAGTCGGGTCTAGCAGTTTGAGGCACTATCAAACAAGCTGACCACACTTTCCTGAGTGTTTTGGGTGTGATATTCATATCACAGGCATTTATACTCTTAATGAGTATAAACTATGAGTTTGACATAAATAGGAAAATACAACATTTTTGGAAAAAGTAACACAATTTACTCCATGGATGGAGATTATTCAGCTCAGAAATCAACACCCTTGCACTCATGATAAAGAAGTGAGGCCCATCCACAATCTAGTCCCTGTCCCAATCAACAGTTGCAATCAACGTTTGATTCCTTCTCGACCCACCATTTAAATCTGCAATGCCAGCAAACAGAAGATGGCAATGAAAAGAGAATCTGCATTCACATCATTCCTCATACACAACTTTATCATTATCTGTTACCATCAACACCAACAGAAACCCAGTTTGGTTAATGAGTTATTGGAGAAAGAGGAAATACTTGCACACAAGCGTGAAGCGGTGATTGATGACACCATTTTACTGTGTCACATAGTACAGGGATGACCTTAGGAATAAACAGCATTGCCGGGCTGCAGCGATCTCATGACATTCATTCACTTAACGATGGCAAACAATGTTGGAGCTTGTGATGGATTGCACTATGGTATATCACGCATGATGTTACAGAGCATACAGTGGTTCCTGAGTTCCCACGAATCCCAAATCTAGTCCTGTACTTCAGCATTTACGATAAATAATCACAACGTTGTGACAAATTCATGTGTGTTTAAGTGACTTATTTGGGTTGTTTTATGAGAAAATATTCTGGTATAAACTTATTTTATAACTTATTTTTTTAATAGAATCTGGCAAACGTGAAAGGATATGTTGCTGTACGTATACCTTATAGTAATGGTAGCGACATTACGCAATCAGTGATTCAAAATAAGAGTATATCCCCCTATTGTTTTCATGTGTTGGTCTTCCCATTGTGTTTTCCATAACTTTTCCCTAAGGACACAACAGTTGCGAAACAGCTATGGCAGTACAGACAGCAAGCTGCCAGCATACTGTCCCCCCCACCACCTCCCACTCGGCCTCACCCTCGTCACCCCACCCTTGGAGAAAAGTACAAAGCGTCCCTTGTGTGAGAGCACAGAGACCTGAGTGATACTGCTTTATATCATGGTATTCTCCCACTGTCACACAACGGCACACACTCACGCACAGATCCATCCAGCCGGGGCGGTTCATTCAGCCCACTGACCTTCAGCGAGTCCCTTCGGTCCTTGGCATGACGCACAAACAACACACTGTACAGCAAGACCTATAAGCCCCAAAGTAAATGCAAATATGCAGATACGACATCAGCTTTGTCGCCAATTCACAATGTATAACACCACCCCATCATAAACTTCATGACAGAGGAGACATTTGCCCCAAAACATGTAGCGATGCAACAATGTGTAGTGTTCAGTCAAATTACAGTGATAACTTATCAATATATATCACACCTTTCAGTTTCCTGAAGTATTTAATTACTTATGACTTATGATTATTTTCACGATAAATCAATTAACGGTTTTGTCAATAGAATGTCAGAAAATAGTGAAAATTTCACGAAAGCCAAGTCCAACAGCTTTAAATGTCTTGTTTTGTCCAACCGAGCCTCAAATCTTCACAATTGAGAGGCTTCAACTAAGAAATGCTTGGTATTTTCACTTGAAAGATGACTTTAAAGTTTAACTTTATGATTCAATTTCTCTGACCAATTAAATTAAGTGAAAAAATGTGCCATGCTTACAGTTCCTTACATATTTGGTATCTTAGAAATCTAAGTTGGCAGGAATTTAAAGCTGCACTATTCAAAATTATTAAATAATCAATGAAAAAAATGACAGAAGTCCCTTTTATACAGCCTGTTGAAGGCTGGAATGTTGCATGTTGCTGCCTCGCTGTTCTGTATAAAACGTACAAACACAGAGTGTGTGTGTGTGTGTGGGGGGGGGGGGGGGGTGGTTGTTGACCGTTAATCTAGCAGTGGAGGTAGTAATAGATCCAAATTGTTGTCTGTGTAAAATGGGGGATACCGACGCTCTTTTGCTTCCGGAACGCCAGCATGCTATCAAAAATAGCAGGTAGCATTATGCCAGCGCTGATTGGTTCAGTGTAAAAAAGCAAAGCCAGCATAGTGAAGGGTCTTCTTTATGGCAATATTGCAGGATGTCTGTTTAAAACAGCTAGAAAATTCACCTGCCTGCCTGCCACCAATCACCTGCCTCTGAAGTTCCTCTCAGCTTAGCAATAAGTTCAGCAACTTCCAGTAGCAACTTTACTATTTTGGTTTCTATTTCACAGCTCTCATCGACCCAATTTCCAGCCACCACCAGCAACAGTTTTCAGTAAAAAAAAAAGTTATGATAAACCCACTGCACAGAGTTGGTGGTGACCAAAAACAGAGTGAAACTGGGAGTGACTATTAGACTTACGTTTATCACGATAATTACGATAGTACGATAATTATCGGGACCGATAAACTATCGAACGATATTGGCCTATCCAGCTATATCGGTCTGTATCGGTATCGGCATATATTAGCCGATAAATATTGGCTATACTAATATCTGACTTGATAGATTATGTGAAAGCATTTGATTTGAATTCTTAGGTAAAATGCTCCACAAAAACAAAGTATATTTGTTAAGTTTTTTGATGAACTTTCCCACAAAAAAGAGTCTGAACTGTTCTTTGTTTTTGGTGTTATAGTGATGTCATTTAGATTTGGTTCCATCAGAGCTGTGGAATATTAAATCATCCATCTTTGCTCACTGTATCTCAGCCTTACTCTCAGGTGTACATAAACTGCAGGTTATATGAAATTCTTTTTAAAATACAAAAATGTGAAATGATCAGTTATCTTATCGGTATCAGCCATGAGAAGCAGGTAATTATCGTTTATCGGTATCGGCTGAAAAAAATCCATATCATGCATCCATATAAAAAAAGGGTGTTTGAATTAATCAGAAAAACTACAGGGTAAATTACCCATAAACCACCTGAGAAACAACATAAAATAAAGGGAAAATGAATGTAGAACTGTCAAAGGAGTTCCTGCGCAGTTCACCATCAGTGTTAGTTCAGGTCAACCATGAGAAGCAAAGAGTCAAACAGTCAGACGTCAAGCCTCTCTTACCTGTTTCCACAGGAACTTGTCTTCCTGGTTAATCTGCCAGGTGGTGACCACATGTATGATGGACAGCACGGCTCCACTCAGCACCGCCGCTCTCATCCTCACAGGCAGCAGAGTGTAGATGATGTAGATGAAGAACACAGACCACCAGATGCCTTCTGAAGCGCTCCTGGGTGCTACCATGAGCACCCCGAACACCTGTACCAACACCAAGACTCCGATCACCAGGTAACTGACCATCCACATGTAGTCCTGGTGGAAGCCGTTGCGGTTGCACACTACCATAAGAGCCATGAAGAGTGCCATTGCCACTGACAGGGCTGACGAATAGGCCACATGAGGGGCCGCATGGACACAGTGGAAGGTCAGCATGATGCCACACACTATCACAAGTACCCCCATAAGCATGGTCAAAGAGCTCTGGTTCAACCTAAAGAAGTAACGCTGGTATAGGCGCTCCAGTTTGCGGGACTGGAATTTTTTCGACTGGAACACCTGCACCACCCTGAGCCAGCAGTCTGCAGCCGTCACCACACCTGCTGCGCCATTGGGACCCTCATCGCCCGTGTCCCCGCTTCCTCCATTACATCCCCCTTTCCTCCCTTTCAACTCCCCGTCCTCAAAGCCCAAGTCGACCGATTTCAGCCCCACCCCTTCCCCGGGAGCCCCACCCCTTTTGCCGTAGTGGTCCTCCTGCCATCCGCAACGGACGCCGAAGTTGCCCCCGCCTCCCACGGCCCCCGCCACCCCTCCGCGGTGGTGCTGATGGAGGGGGGCTCCAGAGGGGGGCTCCATAGCATCTGGGTCCCGCAGACAGCTCATGTAACGCGGGTTGCAGAGAGATGAGCCTCCCTTCCGTTTGGACTTCTTGCCATTGCGCTCCCCCCACGCAGTCTTGCGGTCATCCACTCTGGCGACTAGGAAACCACTGAACCAGGACATTCTGTGTGAGCAGAGAGAGGAATGTTCAGTACAGGAACAGGTGAAAGACAGATAACAGCTACAACACTGATACCATGTCGGAGGAACATTTCCTCCTCTGTCCATCTGTAGGAGTTGTTCATTTACCTGTTGGGGTTCTGGTACATGTCCCAGCCCTTTCCCTTACAGCCTGTTCACTCATTTATCCCCGTGGACAAAATTTAGAAGAAGTGAGGAGGAGTTTGTAGAGGCCACACTACAAGGCCGGCCACAGGACTGGATGGGGTCAAGAGGCACACCTTTGCGAAGTTGCAGATGTTTATGCCAGAGCCAGTGTTCAGAGACCGAAGTTAATGAGAAGATCAGTCTCTGCTGCCAGGCCTATCTCCACGGCTTCTGCTGGGTCTACAGGAAAAATCAGATTGTAGAGTGAAAAATAGGAAAAGCCAGGGCAAAAATAGATCTGTGATGGTGACATGAAATTTAAGTATTGAGTAGATCTGGTGAGACACATCAGATCATGATAGTAATGTCCAGTCTCTCATTGGTGCTAATACTCATATTAATGAACAGGCCCGACCCATATTTAGCCCTTTTTAATACCTTGTTAGCAAAGATCTACTTCATCCCAAATCTGTCAGGAAATAAAATGCACCATTGTCCGCTAAATGCACATGAATCTCATTTCTTGGTAACCAGACACACTTGAGATTTTGTCTAAAAACTTTGACAGATTTATAGGAGATGAACAAGCTTAGAGGGGAGGAGGAGGAGGTGGGAGAGGAGGAGGGGGAGGATAGGACCCAAAATAGCATGATGGCTCGGTTTTTTAAGGTGAACCAGAACTGGCACAATTTGACCCCCGTGCAAAAACACACCCTCTGGTAAAAAAAAAAAAAAACGCAACAGCATTTTGGAGTCAGTTGGGCTGAAGATAAAGAACCACTCCTTTAAGCTCTGTTTATTATCACAATCAATGATAAAAGATGAGTAATATATACAGATAAATGCCAGTGGACAACGGGACATTGTCAAGATTAATATCAGGATAGTAATTGGAGACACAGCATGACAGGATCTGTGGGCCCTGCAGCACTAAACCAAAAGTTGTTTATAAATTACTAGAAAATCAAGCTACCAATACTTCCCTTTTAGCATTATATTTAACATATACATCAGTCATGCATGTAATTATATCAGTCTGGTGTTACTGTAAGAAATGTATATTCTCTGTGAGCACCAGAGAAGGATCATTTTATTCGAATCTTTAACATCCCTGTCTGTTTGGCATGACAGATAATGTAGATAGTTTAAACACATGGTGTCCAACTTCAGTTTTTGTTTAAGGGTGTATGACACTCATTCATTTATTCATTTTATTCATTCATTCATTTCTGTATGATCAGGGAGCATCAAACGTGACCAATCCACATTCAATACAGTTTTGTCATGTTTCTGATATCGGTAACTCTCATTCAGTCGAGGTGGGCCACTGACTCCATTTTTTATTGCCACAGCAGTGCCTGCCTTCATGATACCTTACAAGAAAATGTGTTCCATACAGCAAGGAATACAGATTACATTTGGGAAAACGAGACAATTGGATTGGTAATCTGTATCAGCAGACAACCTGAGTTGAGGTATGGTATCAGGAGAAGAAAAAGTCAGATTAGTGCATTGCATTTACTGTGTGGGGCTGAGGTATGTTGTGGTTTGACAGAAATTATCTAAAACATTCCCCTCTTGGGACTAAAATTGGGCATTTCTTTGATATTAAATTGTAGGCTTATGCTGACCTATAGTCACATTTTACAGTATAATATTACTGTTATAACCCTATAGCATCTTTATAATTGTAGTTAATATAATAATATAGGAGTGTATCCATTCGTCGTGATTGAATTAGAAAACGTCCACATAAGCCTCAGTAACTGCTACCAGCTGATCGTACCAGGCCCCCAGGCCCTGAGCCCCACACAGTGCGGAGAGCAAACGCCGCTGCTGCAGCCGCTTCTGCTGCTGCCGCCTCCTCGACCGGCATTTTCGCCGGGGAGGCACGCTGTGTTGTTGAAGCAAAAATAGAATCTCCTCGCATGCCTGCATGCGCCTTCTCTGGCACGTATCCGTCCAAGCCGTATCCCTCCTCACAGGAAAGCGGAACGACAAGATTCAAGGAGAACCAGACCGCCCCCTTCTCTCTCTCTCTCTCTCTCTCTCTCTCACACACACACACACACACACACACACCTCCTCTCTTCTCCCACCTCCTCCTCCCCGGCTGCGTCCCTCACTCCCCTGCACAAGGTCGACCAGCTTGTACCCATTTGCAAACGTCGCGGTGTTTCTGCCAGTCGCTTGGTGTGTGCGTTTGCATGATGCTTGGCCGTACTCCGGCTTGCCCCACTAGCGTTAGGAGAGGGGAGGGGAAGCGGAGAGGGGAAGGCGGGAGTGACTGACTATTCCTAGGGGGCATTTTCAACCGGGTAGACGCCACACTGGCGTTACAGCCACAAACAGCGGGAATAAAGTGATTCATTGCGGGCTTGTTCCATTTAGACAAGTCCGAAGATGTGCAAGAATCTGCGTATCTCTCTATCCGTGGCTCAGTTGTCATCCAGATGATACAGATGCGAAAACAGATTAAGCAATTGGGGAGTACCAGAGGTATGCAACGCATTGAATTGGCTTTTTTTTCTTGCATTTTCTGCGATCCAGTTTTTATCATGTGAGGATGATATGGTTGCGATCCGGTGTATGAATGCCATGCACAGGCAGGCCGTGCGTGAGGGCCTGCATTCAAACAGCGTAGGCTTCTTGTTACATAACACCATGGCCTATGTGACAACCATAGCGGGGACCATAAAACCACTCGGTTGCGTCCGGTAGTCCAAGTTAAGACACAAAAACGCCTCGGTGAGCGATTTGTTTCAATGCAAATGTCCTTCAGCCTGCATCAAAGCAATAGCTCGCAGGTTTGGTGTGCTGACAAACAAACATGAGTCTTGGGCAAATAAACAGACATAAACATGTTAGAGAACTGCTGCACATTCCTCAGCATCAGTCAGTGGATGGGGGACCAGCAGTGGATAAATACTCTACAGCGCATCATTTACAAACCCCATGTGCGCATATAGTGATAAGTATGTTTTAAATGGAGGTGCTTTAAGTTTAAAGTTATCAGAAATGATCTGCAGCTCATGTGGATCATTATGAGCATCAGATGCTGCCTCTGTATCAAGCCTATTAACACTCCTCAGGACTGTCCGCTGTAATAAGAATCATAAACGCACTGTGATGCAGCTCATCCTTTTTTTATACGAACACAGAAATGTTGTTATTGGCCGCCAGTGCAAAACATGTACTGACCGTGTATCCTTTGCCACCACCAGCACCAGTGTGAAAGGAGGCCTTCCAGCAACTGTCGCCAGCTATGTCATTACTCCGGCAGAAATGGTGTTTTGACAAAGAAGTGGCAGAGGCACCTACGGTTCAATGCAACAGCGTTTGAGACGTTTATGTGACAGGGGAACACATATTATATATGTCGGCCTACAGTGTGCAGCAGCAGTCAGAGTCAGAAAGACGGACTCACCGTGATCATCTTCTGTTTCTATTACCCGACAGCACCGCAGCAGACAATCCGATTCGGCGTGGTTGTCGGTCGGAGCGGCCGGGGAGGAGGACCATTTGTAGCCTAGCTGTCCAAGGATGGTCCGGTTAAATTGGTCACCCTGTGGTGGATCTCCTCCTGTCGTCTTCTCGCTCCACTCCCTTTCCTCTCCTCCCCCTGACCCTCTCGGCTCCAAGCACCACTGTCAAGACGGTGGAAATAGAAACATCGCACTTCCGGTTAATGGTTTCAAATTAAGACACTTGCGAGCAGCAGTGGTGGAAGAAACATTCACATCCTCTAAGTAAAACTGAGCATACTGCAACATAACTAGAATTACCGTGTTTTTGCTGAACATTATGGGGTCACAATGAAGCTGACCTTTGGATATAAAATGTCATCACTTCCTCATTTTATCTTATTAAACATTTGTGGGAATTTGGGCATAATTAGCTTATGAATTCTTGAGTTATGGCTAAAAACGTGTGTTTTGTGAGGTCACAGTGACTTTTAACCTTTGAAAATCTATTCAGTTCATCCTTATGTCCAAGTGGACCTTTGTGCCAAATTTGAAGAAATTCCCTCAAGGTGTTCAAAATTAACAGCTAAAATACTCCAGGCATTAAAATACTCCATCAAAATTTAGTCTTGTATCTACACTGTCACTTAAAGAGATCATTAAATGCGAAAGATCAGTACTTTCATGATGTTTGTCCCATTGGTTTGTCCATAAGGATACAGCTAGCAGCCCATTAGCTTATCCTAGCAAAAGTAGCCTACTAAAAACACAAAAGTATAAAAACTACACCTTGCTGTTTTCTTGGGGGTTATGCGTTGTACTGCTTTAATGCTGTAATATCTGTCCAATAAATATAAGGCTGCAGCCTAGTTTGGCTCAGTTTAGCACAAAGACTGGAAAACAGGCAAACAGCTAGCCAAAAACCAAATTGTAAAAACTGCAATTCACATAGGGTTTTATTTTTTTGGCCAGGGCCAGTAACTTCCTGGAGCCTTGTTAAGGTTGGCTGGCAACTGAACACAGTCAAGAAATGGTCAAATTATAGTTTTTACACTTCTATGTTTGTACAGAATAAAAATATAAATAAATTGTTATGAAACAACAAATAATTTTTTATTAATTGGAATATTTCACAATTTCATGGTTATATTATATTTACATTTTAATCTATTTAGTCTTAGTTTAAATCTATTTATTTTTAGTTTATTTAGTCTATTTAATTTTGACTTTTGACAGGTATTCCTCCATCTATTGGCAATAAATATTTTGACAATATTATTTGAAAATATTACTGAGCAATTTCGTTTTTCACAAAATTATTAATTTATGTATTTATTTTACTTATCAGACTGGTTAAGATTTTAAAAATGTATTGTCTTTATAACTAATTCAAACATAGAAATGAGACTAAATCAAGTTTACTCTTCACAGCCATGTAATTGAAAAAAAAAATATTTTTGTGTTAAAGCAGAACTTCTCTCTGCATTTAATCAAACCCTTTTATCTACCATGTTCCGTTGCTCCTTAGATTTCCTGCTTTATTTTTGAACTCGTATTCATATAGTTCCGGTGTTATGCTGTGTAACTTTGGGTGGTTTGACGCAGCTCTCCTCAGCCCAGGCGCGCCGTTGCTCACACCACTCTCTCGTTCCCACTTTTAGTAACTCGGCACGCCCTCTAGAGGCGAAGCTGTGTCTGCGGTGAGCCCGGCCGGTCAAACACCACCAGCTGTGAGCTTCCGCCACGAGTCCCAGAAAGAAAAAAAGAGTAATGTGAAGGAGGGTAAAGTCAGCTTACACCTTCATTTTCACTGAAGAGTTTATAAACCTTGTAAGGCTGACCTACAGTAAATGTGATGAGCTGGCAGGATAGAAAGTAACTTTTAAGTAACTTAAAAAAAAAAAAAGTAACTTTACATTTTGTGATATCGGTCTAGGCCTGGTTTTGTGGTGTGTATTCTATTCTGCTACTTAATACTTCTACTCCACTACGCTACACTGCATTTCAGAGAAAAATATGTAAATTTTTTCTCCACTAAAACTTAAAATTTTACCTAAAACAACATGTAATAGTCTTATAAAATACAACACATCATTAAAAATTAAACCAGAGGTTCCCCACATTTTTTGGCTTGTGACTCTTTACAAAAAAGCTGTGTGTAGTTGGGGCCATTTGACAACTTTCGTATGTCTATAAGACAAATTTCATTAAATAACTGTCTGAGGCTCAGCAAGGTAAAATTCTGACATTTTCACAATTAAATGCACGACTTCTAGGTAGTAGTTTTATATTGTTGCTGTCTTACTTAATGGTCTGAGTACTTCTTCCACCACTGAGGATCTGAATATCAAACCTATAGTGAGCTTAGGCAACTTAGCTTTAGACAACTCAAGATGTTTAATTTTTTTCATTTAAAATCTAAATAATATAAGTCTCAGTCATAAAAAAAACCATCAGTGCGGACAAACCATGAAATCACAGTGAATTATTGAATTGAACCAGGCTATTAACAGGGTCTGGTTTCTAATAAAAGTCTACTGATTTATTATCAGTGTCTGAACGAAATCAGACATGAAAAGGTGATAGGGGCTCTGTCAAAAACTGTAAGTGTTAAACAAACAGAAAAGAACAGGTGACAGTAGACAAGCACAAATAGCTCAAGAAGCACAAACATAGATAATAGTCTATATCCTGTAAGCTATAAGTTGAATCACCTTCACTGAATATCAGTTGGTTCTTGGTCATTTCACTGATTGCAAATTTGTTTGAGAAATTGCACCACTTCTGCACAAAATAAACAATGCAGGTTTAGCATTATTACCCAATCTTGTGACCATGTATTGTAGAAGGGCCCTGTGTGTAAATCAGCTTTTAATACCTTTATAAATTTTGGTTTAAATAAATAAGTTTTAAATGGTATAGCACAAACACAAACAGAGGTATTGGTCCAGCCTAGGTGAGGTGGTTGGTTTCTATGTCTCTGGACATGAAGCTGATACGTGTATTGCTGTGTGTGTGCACGTCCCCATAGCAAATTGTTGTCTGCTAATATTTTAAACTGGCCTCTAAGCAAGTACTGTACATATATCTTTGGAATAAAGATTTGGCTTGGTCCACTGTGTCTGAATTAGAGCTGCCATGATTAGTTGATTAATTGATCGAAAGAAAATTAGTTGTCCAACTAATCGATTAATCATTTTAGTCCTTTTTAAAGCAAATATGTCAAAATAATTTGCTGGTTCCAGCTTAAGTAAGTCTATAGTTTTGGAAAGCATACAAGCAAATGTAGTTCTACTCCTTCGTTTATGAATTGACATAAGAAGTTGACCTCAAACAAAGCCCTGTTTCACTCCTCGACAAACACCTCTAAGGCAAAATAGACAATCTGTTAAATGGATTTGGAAAAACTGCCCATGATATAATGAATAAATTAACAACAGGTGTACAAGCAGGTGGCAGACAATAAAGAGCAGTCAGGTGAGAAACAGAGTAGGAAAACTCACTGAGGGCATCTAGTGGACAGATTTTTCAACTTGACACAGTTCAGTCACAGGTATAAGTGATGGTATAACATCAGCAACAGGTAGTCAGAAAAGGGAAGTACAGCAGAAGGACATATTATGTAAATACTGTGGCAGCAAAGCATGATAAAAAATCCAGAGGGCCAGCAACGTCCGAGGCTAAATGTTTATTTGCATGTCACCCTCCCATTCGTGATGGCTTTTTTGTTTTTAAATAATAAATATTATGGAAGGCAATATGACACACCAGTGTACCAGTGAGGCTCAGCATCTTAGGCTCAATTATAGACTTCATGCAGACTATAGTTTATAATGAAATATACAAAAAAAAGTACATTGGGGTCATGGATAGGTAGGCCTAAATATCATTAACAGCTGGTCCTACTCAATGCTAGGTATCTGTCACTGTAAAGGACAATACATCAGGAGAAATGTGCTCAAATGCTGTCTTGCCCAAATTTAGGTGACAATTACAATTTCAAGACAACATTAATTTAATTTGTGAAATTGACACTGTAGGTCTGGGGCGTGATTAGCCCAGTTTAACTGTTAGCTAGCATAAAGGCACAGCTACTTTATGCTACTAGCTAAACATTCCAACGACGCTAACGTTACAAGAGGTGTAGAAATGGAAAACTAGAAGTGATTTGAAGAGTAGCTTACCTTTTGAAGCTTTTGAAGCTCCAGTTGTGTTAGCTAGCTAGCTGTTTGCTAGCTAACAAACAAAAATAAATGAGACCATTTTGGAGTTGGTGGAAGTTGTATGTTTTCACTTTAAAGCCTTAATGCTAAAATAGGCTAAAGCTGAGTTAATACATTCATGTCCACTGGGGGCAGCACGTTTAGCTTAGCTTTGCCCTTTGGTCTCCAAGAAAACGTTAAAATAAAAAAAAAAAATCAAGGTCTTTAGCTAGATATTTGATTTTCTTCACCTGCTTGCTAGTCACTAACTATCTGTCTGCAGTTTGGTGGTGGGCAGCTTCTTCTTTACTGAAAACGGCTGTCTGTTGCTGCTGAAAATAATGTTGATAAGAGCAAGAACAAACGATCTAGTGGAATGTAAAATCAAAACTATAATGATTTGAGTGATTATCATGATTCAGTCATACTAAGTGGGACATTTTGCAGTTGAAAAATAAACTTGTCTTGTCTCAAAAATGTCAAAAACGTATTTGCATTTGTCTGCTTCTCTTTGTTTCTACTCTGGAGGATGATTTTACCCCAAATTAAAATCAAAATGGCAAATGTTTTTAAAAAATGCTTTGCTCTCACAAGACAGCTCGGCTAAAATGATCTAATAGAAAATGCATACTGCATACTGTAAAGTACTTAAAATTAGCACAACAACAAAAAGCAGTAAAACACAACATAATGCACCAGTAAAATTAAAACAAAAACATCACATTAGTAAAAGTACCATTTTTTTATGCATTATGACTACTACTTAAATCTGCCTTTTAGTATAATTTTGTGTTACAAATCATTAAGAAACGTGTTTTAAATGATGAGAATTTAATGATTTTGTGTCCAAAACAATGAAAAATATCTGCTCTCTACTTAAACATTTGGAAGAATGCAGAAGAAAATATTTCACCCTGATCTCCCCTATAATATGAATTCAAAGATCCACTCTTTGAATATCCCCACATATATTTCACGGTGGTTTACTGTTTTAAATCCTCATTTAACAAACGAATATCATCCACAGATGTGAAGATACCCGGTGTTTTAAAAACTGAAGATTCAAATTGTATCCCAGTATCCCCAGAATGAATTGATTTTTGTGCCAGTTGAGCCAACCTCGACACCCCCGGCAGAGACCCACACTTAGTACGGACCTGAACGGTTGCTCGAGCGATGACGCTTCAGTCCTAACGGTTTATTTTAGCTCCGGTATTTTTTTTTTTACTGCTCGCATTAGCTACATTTAACACACGTTTTGGAGCATAAGCTAGCATTCCCTATCAACTGAGCTCGGATATTAATCGCGTTTTCCTTCATATTTTCGCTCCTGCGTGCTGCTTCCCCGCTGTCTTTTTTTTTTCTTTTTTTTTTTTTACTGCATATAGATGTATTTTGTGTCCCTTGTTTCCTCCAGTTACCCATGTCTGTGTGCATTCCGCCTCCTTGCGCTCTCGATAGATGGTGCAAGTCAAAATGTCCAAATCGCCCGTAGACCCACTGTCTGCTGTGGAAACAGGCTCCCAGTCGCACTATTTTCAGGTAAATCCACACACACTTTACTCCTTTATTCACACGTCTAACTGGTATCACCACCGAGTGAAGTGCGGTGGAGAAAAAAAACCAAACGGTTAGCTTAATGTCTTGCTACTTGTTGTTGAAATTGAGGCGTCGCGTTTTGGCAGCAACGAGATACTTTTCTGCACCTCCGCCTTTTTACTGAAACTGCAGATTGATGCATGGTCGGTGGGTGTGTGATCACAAAAATATACTAGAACACAATGCTAATTATGCCTGTCACACATGCACACAAACAGGATAAAATTTCCATTTGAGAGTCGGCCTTTTATGGTCTCTCTATTGGTGTTTTATTATTTATATCAGCCGTATTTTCTGCACTGATGTAGGATAACCAGTCCACTAACATGACTGGACCTGTAGCCTATGCTGAAGTATTGGTGTAAAAGGTACAGACCATGAATCTGGCTCACCTGTAGCCTGAATCTACAGGGCCTGTCAGCACACACACACACACACACACACACCGCGGCATCCACGCTTTATATATTGATGAACTATATTACAAGAGGAGGAAATCTGTCTCCTGTACCACACAGAACACGTATGTGCAGCTAAAAACCTGTGTGTCTCTTTCATCACAGCTGCCCAGGAAGTTGCCTAAACGCAAGAGTCGCTTCAAACGCTCAGATGGCAGCACGTCGTCTGACACAACATCCAGCTTCATCAAACGGCAGGTAAATGCTTCTCTTATGGCTTCTCTTCTTCCTTATTTATGCCTGCATTGTATCCTATACCCGTGCCTTCGATTGTCAAGTGTGGAAAATGTAGGAAAGTTGTGTTCTAAAGTCTGAATAAAGCTATAAAAATCTGACATTCTTGCAGCAGAACAGGTGTCTCTTCATTGTTTTGCTGTCGTTGGTGTGGCTTATATTATTTCTCAGGTATAAGCTGTTGGTTTGGGAATCAAGGTTCCTCTTTTGGACTCGCAATAGTTCCAAAAATGCATTTGTAGTTCTGCATTTATTATCCCATCCAACACATGGATGCATCTGCTCTGAATCCTCAGAGCTGTCTCCTCAGTTTTAGTTCTTGTGTTGCCCAGTAGAGAGCAGCAAAATGCATGAAAGTGGTAGTATGTTGCATCAAAATCCCAACACAGCTCATTTTTATTTAATTAACGTTTTCAGGTCAAGACTCAGATGGAGATTTGGAGTTATTTAAGACAATCTGTGAAAAAAAAAGCGAAAGAGATTTCTTCTAATGCTGTTATTACATAGCTGTGTGTCATCTAGATCAGCTGATGCAATGGTGTGTAAATCAGAACAGTTTAGCTCCATGTGCTGTGTCTGAAGATGTACTTGATTTGGGTGTAAAGCAGAACTGGTGGTAGTTTCATAGAGTCTGGCAGAGGGGAGAACTTTATCCCTGTACAATCAGGTTGTGAGGAGTCAAGAGGTCTCACCTGGCTACAGATAGACTGTTGCAATGCAAAGCTCATCCCAAACCACTAGATCCCCGAGGTTCATGAGCCTTGATACATCAGAGAGGAAAAGGCGGGAGTAGGGAAGGATTCAGGTAGCTCTTCTCAAAGATGTACTGTTGTATTAAACTACAAGGCTCTCTCTATATTCCTGCAGGCTTTTACACAGCCTATAGAATAAGTTTCTATGATTAATTCATAGAGCTGAAAGGATTCTACAGTTCATTAAAACACACACACACACACATCTATAACAGAAATGCATCAGGGAACTGTTTCAAATGTCGAATTATGGATTCGCTGATCCACACATTTTTAGGACTGTAGCAAAATTAAGTAGACCTGGTTTGATATAGAATATGTTAATCCATCATTATTCCAATATGTGCTAGAGAATACAGTGATACTGAGCTGGATCGTGCTTGTTTTGTCAATACTGGATACTGGAAATCCACCTGGATAGCCATGGAAAACAAAATGAACTCAGCATATGGGGAGAACTTTAACAGGCATTGAGTCTGTAAAAATGTAAAAAATCTGTTTGAGGTTTAAGAGTTTTTATTTGTTTTCCATTTTTATTTGTTTGTTTGTACTGCAGGAGAGGTGGTCAGAATCCATGTGATCGTATGTTACCAAGCTGGAGTTTCAGCTGGTGAAGGATAAAAGATGGGGGTACTCGAGGAATGGTTTATTTGTATATTTACTTATATTTAACATTTCGTTTAAATGCTTGGATATGGAAATGATGAGGGTGAGCGGATCTTGTTTGACTGATGTGGGTACACTGTGGGTATTGTTTTTTTTTAATTCTGGAAGTGTATATTGTATTTAATAAAATATCTAAATGTTATCTTATAAAGAAACACATACACAAAATATAATAACACTGACAGCATGAAGTAGTTGAGTTGACTGACAGAATTAATCTGCATCGCATGTTGATAATTAATCTGTAAAAGTTATTCTTCAAACACTCTATCATATATTTAACAACGTCAGCTTGGACTTAATGAAAATGCAATTTTTCTGTTTTATGACTTTTTGTAGACCAAACAATTAGTCCATTAATCGAGCAAGTAATTAGCAGATTCATATATGGTGTTAATTGAAGCCCTAAAGTGTTTAAACCAGCTTTTATGTGGGACTTAATAAATCCTGAACAGAAAATCTAAAAACATAGTTGACAGGATTTAAGTTGAAATGCCTCTTTAATAGAATAAAGTAGTGCTGAAATAGTCAGTTATTGATAAGTTGATTGTTAAAAATTAAATGATTTTTTGGATAATCAATTAATCATTTAGAATTAGACTCTGTAAGGTTTGAAAGAAGAAATAATACGATCTTACAAATAAAAAGGTAAATTGATCAGCAACAAAAGTAATTTTCAACTAGGTTCAGCTCACTCGATTAGATGTTTTGCTGCTCCAGCATAACTTGGTCTGGTATGACCAGTAGCTTATCATGGCTAATGTTAGCAAACCAAACATCAGAAAATAGTGAAAAATACATTCACAAGTTGAAGATAAATTTTCTTTCAATCAACTAATCTGCTACTTGACTAATAGTTTCAGCTCTAAATTCATTATTTGTACAAAATATTTAATCAACCCTAACCCTGGAAAGTCAACCTGTTGAAATCATTGACTGTATATAAAGATGGAGGATGTGAGAGCGCCCCTAAAGTGAACGTTATAAACCCCTCCCCATCAATGATGTCAGATAGGACATGGGCCAAACTAAAAACTCAAAGTACACCTCAAATAAATGTTTCCCAAAGATGGTTTCTGTTGTTTTAGGTAGTTCTTATTACGCTGATATATATTCAATTATTCATTTTTTAATTAGTTATTTGATACTATAAAAACGGGGTGAAACGTCATGATTGACAGCTGAGCGCCACTCTCGATTGAGTCGGGTGGGTATATGGGTTGGAACTCGATATCACAGCTCATCCTCCCGGTCACTATACTGCGCAGACTCTGGCTCCAAAAGACATCACCAGCGTAAAAGGTGCAACACTCATATCTGGGAAATTTTGGCTTAATTTTTGTACAATGAGAGGAAGTGGAGACACGTTGTCCATCTTTATTTATGTCAATGGTTGAAAGTGGTAACACAGTTTATTCTGCTTTTGATTCCTTATTAAGTTAATCAACTACTTATAGTTGATCACCACAAAAATAATTAACTATTTTGATAAGTGGTTTATGATTTAAGTCATTTTTTCCAAAAAAGGCCAGATATTTTCAAGGTTCCAGTTGTGAGGATTTGTATTAAATGATTCTAAACTGAATCTTTGATGCAGAAGATGTCAAATTGGGCTCTGGGAATGTGTGATAGACATTTTGACACAATTTTGTGACGTTTTTGACATTATGTGACGATTATTAGGGATGCACAATACATATCAGGATGATAAATTATTGGCAATATTTATATTGTAGGCTATTGGTTGATAATGACTTTATAGCTGATAAGCCCAAAGTTATGTTCTTGAATTGATTGTTTTATGGAACCAGCAGTCCAAAACCAGAAAATATGATACAAAGGAGCAGCAAATCCTCATATTTAAGAAGCTGGAACCAGCAATCATTTGGCATTCTTGCTTGAAAAATGGCTCAAACAGTTGCCAATTAATTTGCTTTTGATTGAATAATCATATCACCTCTGATCGAGATGTAGCTGAAAAGAAAGATGCTAAAGCACTTCATTAAAATAAAGTTCCACATTAAAATCCTCTCATAAGGTTTAAAGGACTAAGAGGCATGATATTCCTTTTCCAGAGTGAGTCATTTTGTGGGACCCCTGCAAACATGAGATTTAAAATACCTCAGTATCATGCGTAGCATCGTTGGTGTGAGAGAATGTGTAACTAAGAGGGAAAAAAAGGCTGAGCAGACATCTTCTTCAGAAGTGGGACATTAGTTATCCTGATCAGGGGGCTAAATGACAATCTCCGGATTCCCTGAGAATATTGCACAGCTTTAAAATATTCATGATGCTCACTTTGGAGGCCTGAGGCGATGTGATGTGTGGGTTCATTGTTCACACGGGCACCTTTAGTTTCTTTTCAATTATTACCTTCTCTCTGCACTCACAACAGGCACCCCCTCACCCACCCAATAGGTGATGACAAAGTGTTTAATGCAGAAGGAGTAAATTTCACAGAGCAGATAGTTTCTTGTCTGTGATAGGGGTGGGGTGTCTATGGAGGAGCAGTGGAGTATGACTCATTTCTGCAGCAGGATACAATAAGCAGTATTCTGCCATAAGTGTGGATATGTGTATTATACTGTATGTAGGACATGAGGCTTGGAAACAGGAGGAGAAGTCTATGGAGAAGAGCTATGTGTTGTGTTATAACAGCAGCTCCCTCTGCTTCCTCTCTCTACCTGTTCAATTTAAATAACTAAGAATGTGATGTAAATTTAGAGAGGTGCTTTGATCAAGTGACGCAAAAGCTGGGGGGGGGGGGGGGGGGACGTGGGGGGG
>JBBPCS010000480.1:11608492-11634839 GCA_037974645.1 Hollardia meadi | reverse complement strand
CCCGAGGTGGGGTAAGAATAGAAAAGAAGGTGTTGCCGGTGTCTGCTCCAGTGCAGGTTATCCCTGGTTAGGGGATGGGACACAATACAGTCTGTCTGCAGCATGTAGTGTGTAGAGAGGGAGGGAGCAGCAGCATCACAACATTAACTGAGTAAGTACGAATTACTTCCGATACAGTCAGCTTCTTCTTCTTCTTCTAAAACTCCTCTGGTCTCCCCCACACATCTCTTTCTAGCATTGTTGCTGCTCCTCTCTCTGTTTGCCTCTCTCTCCCTCCTTCACCTTGCCTCCCCTCTTAAACAACGCTTTTACTTTTTTGATTATGATTGATCAATTTAACATACAATATGCCTGATCTTGACTTTGATATTGACATAACCACTGAGTGATTTATTGCTTTGTGTATCAGGGAGCTCTGTGCATGTGTAATTTCCTGACATTGAATTACAACCGCACAGTTAATTAAACACTTTTTGAAATTAGATATTTGGCTGCTGGATTTCTAAATTGCATGAGCTTGCAGTTTTTTTGTTTTGTTTTGTTTTTTTGCTCTGAAGGAAAGGTGTTTCAGCCAAATGAATAATAAATACTGCTGCATTACTTGCAATACTATTGCATTTTATTTCACAATATTTCAAAGGAGTTTAGTGTGCTTTGCATTTTTAATCCATTCATTACAACATCCTGGTATCCCATGATGGTGTCATGGCTCTAGGGTTGCCATCGTTGGTCTACCACTGGTCTAGACTGAAAAATCTCTATTGGATTGATTGCCATTAATTTCAGATTGTCCAGTACTTTGGTGTATATTTTGTGCTAATTAGCACATGTTAGCATGCTAACACGCTAAACTAAGATACCAAACATGATAAACATCAGGATATCGTTGTCACTGTGAGCAAATTTTTAGCTTTACCAGACTCAGTCTCTCAAACCTTTTCCATGTTGATGCTTGAACTGATGTATCATATAGGCTCCAGTAAATTATGTATACATTACATTTAAACAAGTGGCATTGAAAGTATAGAGTCTTTTATAGTCTGACGTTATGTAGAAGCTGTAATTGTCGTTGACCTTGACTCCAACAAGCACCTTTGACGCTGTGAGTGCTTTAAAAAAAAAAACACTTTTACTTTTTATTTGTGACGCAAAGGCAAACTTCAGTTTTGTCCTTCTATCCAATCACCTAACATGATACTGACACTACCAAGTGGTGGATTTAAAAACATTAATCTCCATGTACTAATGCTGCAGGACGGTCTGAAGTTTCACAGTGAGATCAGAACTTAGGTGAAGTGAATAACAACATGCAAGCAAGCATCAGCCCGTTTTGGTTCAGTGTGGCTAACGCATTCTTTGAATATCCAATAAGTAATTTTTGAAAAATCTGAGATTTTTAAATGCTATATAAAACCTTTGAGTTTGAGTTATAAATGAAAGGGTTTACAAACATTATTGATATAAACTTAAAGTGGAAATAGACAACTTTCCTCCTCTCAGTGTTTCCAAGTGGTATTATTGTTGGCACTGCTGTTGCAAAGACAGCGTTAGCAACATGGCTACTGCTAGCAGCCTGGCTAATGTCCAAAGCAAACACAACCAAAAGAATTACAACTGGAAAGAGAAACTCTGGTCTCAGTGCTATGATAAAGGCAGAGTAAACATTCAGTTGTATTAATAAGTAGGCAGGTCTTGTTACTTACCGATCTAGTAGAAAGAATATCGATGTTTAACTCTCTTAAGTCCCAGTGGTAAGGGGAAACTCATGTCAACGGGGGCACAGATTTCAACACAACACCAGAACGCTCTCCATTGAGCAAATGCTCATCTGTTCGCTCTTCATTTACCTCAGTTTCACTCTCCTTCTTCGCCTTCTTTACCTTCTCCGTCAGCCATCATTTTTCTTTTGCTGGTGACTGCCTGTTGTTTTCCACAACAGGCAGCTGTTTTCAGCAAAAAGGGCCCTGATAAACTCACGGTACACCACCTGCTCAGCACCAAATAACAGACAAAGTTAGCGACTAGCTGGTGAGCATAGTGGAGCATTTAGCAGCTAAAGAGCCAGGTAATTTTCTCAGGAGTTTAACGGAGACCAAAAAGAGAGCTAAGAGTAGAAAAAATATTGGAGTTCTTGACTTGGATTCATCAGGTGGGTTACAAACATGACTCTAAATGACTGCCAATGTAGATCTGTCTACTGGATGTATAAAGGACTGCTTGCTAACATGTTCAACATATCAACTTTGTAAAGTTGGTTAATAAGGTGATAATATGCCAGTGTTGTGTTTAGAGTGTGTTGTGGCCCAGCAATCAATTAACGCAGGTTTAACGCAGGTTCAGAAATCAATCAATAACAGATTTACTTGTTACTCCTTGTATTAAAAGACCCATCAAGAAATGTGAGTTTGGTATATTCCAATTTTCCATCGTGGGAATTTGTTTACATTTTTATAAATGGTTGTTGCTTTAAAGTTGCTCTTTTACATACTCTAAGGTGGCTAACGAACTTATAATTTAAGAACAGAGCCAGTGGTGAAGGTAAATGAGAATGAGAACACATTTGATTGTAAAAATCATGATAAAATGAATGCAGATTAATGTCCCCAGACCATAGGATGACTGCCCCCTTTTGAGTACTTGACTAGCTGGATGACACACTTCCTCGTCGGCCCCTCCCTCAGGAGTTGAGGCCATCAGTGTTGCAGTGTGTGAAGAATAATCACAGAAGCAGAATAGGACAGAACAGAGTTAAATTTAGCCCCCAGACGGGAACATTAGTAGTAAAAGAACAAGACTTCCTTACATTGTTACACTCTGCATTGCAGCTTAGCTTCACCTGCAAAACCCACTGAATTTTGGTCAGTTATCTTGGTGGCAACACTGATTTTTTTAAGCATCAGGTAAACAGGACAGGAGAGTGTGCAGCAGAAGTTCACAGCCTCATGTCCAAACATTAATAATGAATAGCAATCACAGCCCAGGCAGCTCTCTAACATCACTAAACAGCTCTCTGACATAACGTCTTTCCCTTGCGCCCACCACCACATTTATTCCACTTTTATGTCTGTGTGTGTTTGAGTGCGTTCCCAGTGAAGACAGGGAAGCCGTTAGAGTGAGAAAATTCAGATTCATGTCTTTATCAGGCTCTAGCGCCGTCCTCTTAATCAGCCAGGTATGCAACTCTGTCTGACCGTCTCTATCTGTGTGTCTCTGGTGGTCTCGGCTCTTTTCCTTCCTCCCCCTCCTGCTGTGTTTTCCCCTCTTTTCTTCTATATGTGATGAAGATAGATATCTAGGTCTCACTCCACTCCTTCATGGCATTTTATTATGTTCTAATCTCATCTTCCCCTTGAGATAGCCTCGGTTTATCTTGTCGTATAAATGGTTTATACCACCCTCGTCTCTCCCGCCATCCTTCAGTCACTCTCCGTCCTCGTAAACATCTTTCTCTTTTCAGTAAATCTTGTCAAAGATATTCACTCGCCCCCTTTTCTGTCTCTCTTTCTATCTACAACGTTCTTCCTCACCCTCCTTTTCTCTCTCGGTGCTGCTCTGGCAGTGGTGCAGTGTTGCCTTGCAGAGCTTGTGAGTGCTAGAAATCAGATCTAGTTATCTAACATAGACACACACACAAAATAAAAAATAAACGAGGAGAGGTGTTCGCTCACCGTTTCTCTGGGACTTGAAGTGGTGTCGTCGATACAAATTTATTTTGGATTATATGTGTGCATTCTGAGGTGCAGGGAAAGCAAAGGTGGTGGTTGTTTTTCCTGTCTGGGCACCTTTTTTTTGTATTTTGAGCCTGAATTTCTTTTTGTTGTGCTGTTGCTAATTGGTCCTCCAGAGGATTCGTTTGTATATGTTGGCAAGATGGATGACCAGTGACTAAGTCACTGCACTCTGGAGGAGAGGAAAACCAACGTGAAAACTGTTATTATGTGCTGTTTTTTAGTTTCTTTACATCTTGCTTGATTTACAAGAACATACTTATATATATGAATGTAATTATGAATGCTGGAGTTACCTTGAAGAGGCTTTTCCTGAGCGTTTTCTTGTGCGTCTCATTTGTCACTTCTTTTATTCTATTTTATTTCTTGTTTGGATCATGTCTCACCTCTCTGCCTTGCCTGACTTGGATTTGTTTTTGCTACAGCGGTTTTCTTTACTGACAGATTCAGGACTGAGTTCCTACAGAGATGCCAAATAGATGCCAAATATAGGATAGTTCACAGACACACATACACACACACAAACGCACACACACTTACAGTCCCAAAACTGCATAATAGAACGCCACTTCATATTCTTCTCCTTTTCATGTTTTTCTCTTTGGAAATCTCTTTGGCTGCAACTAACAATTCATTTTATTATCAGTTAACCTACTAATTAATTGAAAACAGTGAAGTGCCCATAATAAGTACATAGTGTTGTTTTCAACAGTCCAAAACGAGATATTTAGGCTACAATTCTATAAGACAAGCAGGGAACCTTTTTGAATTTAAGAAGCTGGGGTTAAATTTACCGATTTTTGCTTCTGCAGAAAATCTAAATGATTATCAAAAATAGTTGCTGATTAATTTTCTGTTGCCAAATTAAACAACTAATCGTTTCAGCTCTAGAGGACACTTACAGGTTTGCAGTAAAAAGCCAGCAGCAAATACCAAGCAATTTTCACCATTTTACTTTGTGTAAAATGTCTCTTTGTGTGCTTTATCTGTTGCTTTCAGCATAATGTGCTAGCCATCCCTGGAATATGTCCTTAAAGTTCATACAATGAAAAATGATAGCTAGCATATATTTTGCTAATGAGGAGATGTCCTTGGAGAATAAACAAGGAATAAAGGATGTATATGTGCTGCACTGTGGGGGATGATGGAATGGATTGGGGCCAAGCAGGAGAGAAGAGGAAGCAGTTGCGTCCTTTGTGCTATATTTGGTCTACCAGAATATGGCTGGTGTGGGAGAGCAAAGTATTGTGTTGTAGATACACACAGGCTCACACATGAATGTCTTCATGAATACGGACACGTATTTGCATGCACACCTGTACACAAAGTCTGCAGAACAGAGAAACTGAAAGCAGATATATAAACAGAAACAGTAGATCTACCTATCTAATCTCAAAGTAATATGCTTCGATAATGTTGGCATGACTAGATGATCTGAATGTATGCAATGAAATGATTAATTCCAACACCGCAAATAATATCCCTACCATCCACCTCCCACTCTCTCCTGACAGGGCTCGGCTGATTCGTACACCAGTAGACCGTCGGATTCAGACCTGTCAGCAGAGGAGGACCGCGAGGCGTATCGGCGTGAAGCCGAGCGCCAGGCACAACTGCAGCTCGACAGAGCTAAGGTACGTCATACGGTGATGTCCACTGCTACATACAGTTTCATAAGTTAAGGTATGTAAAGCCTGTGCCTAAAGTTTTTGGTGCGATCTGTGTCCTCTGGGTGCCATGCACACATCTCTGATCTAGACACATTGATCGCTCACGTGTTTACATAAGTAAAACATAATCTGTTTAAATCGCAGCATCACTGATACAAGTTATATATGAACCAGTTACTGCTCAGGAGTTTGAACTTTAATGCTAGCCTCATTTTAATGGTCTTCATGTAGCCTCAAATGTCAAACAAAGTTGGATGAACGTTTAAATTTTGAGCCTCATGTTTGCCATGTTGGTGTCAGCCACAGAATTGTCTTTTTATCCGAATGTGATGATCTGAGGTCTCACCTGACCTGCTGGTCTGACAAACGCACCTTTCCCTCCTTCTTGTGCTGTGTTGCTGTCAGATTGAGTCCAGTGTGTTGTCAGGAAAGTAAGGAGTTGATTTGATGCACTCCTTTTTGGAATGTAATCTTTCAGTGTTGACGGGGCTGACCTGAATGCTTTGAAACTTTTACCACTGCCATGGTAATCGACATTAAAATCAGTATCCGAATGCTGTGGATTTCTCTTTTCTTTTTTAATTACCTGATCCTCAGTCCTCTGGAGTGTTGGATGTGAAATTGAGACCATGGCTTGTAACTGTTCCGATGCTCTTACTTTGCATTGCAACCCTCTTAGAGCACATATTTTCTAAAGATGGCTTTATTGTGAGCAAAACTACAAATTCACTGTTGGCAAAGAATGTGAACACATTGGTCACACAACCTAAAGCAGATTGAGCAGTAGGAGGTCCATCTCCAAGCTCCAGGTAGGCTAGTTAGTGTGTAAGTAGGCCTACACAGTCCAGGTTTTTATACATCTGTGCAAGCCATGGCTAAAGTGAAGCATCCACGTTTTCAAATTTGTAGCTTCTTTGTAGCAACACCCATATTTTAAGCAGTATATTCACCACAAGCTCAGTGTTCTGCAGATATTGAGCTCCAGGTGATTGTCATTGAACCATGGGAAGATGATCTCTATCAGTCCTCTGTTCTCCTCTGTAAAAATAGTCTCTAAATAAACACAGCGTGTTATTATACGAGTGTGGACAGAGATGGATGTAAACAGCAACTTGACGCCAGTGACCACAAGATTCTGGCGCACACAGTCTTTAGCATGTTTGTACTACAGTTTCCATCACTGATGAGTTTTTTTCCCCTTCTTATTTATTATTTCTTCAGTCCAAACCTGTAGCGTTTGCAGTAAAGACGAATGTGAGTTACTGTGGAGCTCTGGATGAGGACTGTCCCGTCCAAGGAGCTGCGGTCAATTTCGATGCCAAAGACTTCCTGCACATCAAAGAAGTGAGTGATGATCTGTTGTTAATGATGACGAAGCCCTCCATGATATTAAAACAAGACAGATATATGTCACATGATTCTGTTGTTGTGCTGAACTTAACAGAAGTATAATAATGACTGGTGGATCGGTCGGCTAGTCAAAGAAGGGGCTGACATCACCTTCATCCCCAGCCCTCTTCGACTGGAGGCAATGAGACTCAAACAGGAGCAGAAACAAAGGTCAGTTGATAGTGTCAAACTTCTCTGTGGACTCATTTCCACAATATAATCATATTTTTAATATATAAAAACTGATAATTTTGTGTTGTTTTTGCAGGAAAACAGGGGGTAACTCCTCTAGTTTAGGCGACATGGTGAGTGGGAGTTGGAGGACCACACCGCCATCTGCAGGTGAATGTAAGTACTACACATCTTTCTCTTTATGCTGGAACAAAAAAACAACTTTGCTCTCTGCTGTCCTCTTTTTCTGTCATTGATTGTTTTTTTCTTGTTTTCACAAGCCAAACAGAAGCAAAAACAGGTAGGTTTTGGCACTTTGTGATGACACATACATAGTTGTGGACTTTTAACTTTATGGGACATTATCAGGATATCTGCAGGTCTTGAAAAATCTAAGAAACATTTAATTCAGTTCCCTTATTAAACAGCCTTAAATGTTTTTACAAAGGTCATAATTTCTTTGTTGCCTGCCATAGAGATTAGCATTAGTTATATATTCTATAAACAAGCTGTTTATAACGTTTTACCTTTATTACTTTTTAGTTATATGTATAAACTACAAGTGCAGGTGCGACCGTGTATTGTGCATGTAGGAGGCTGTTAAACAGGATTTTTGTAGTGGTATTATGTATTAATATTACAATTAAATTATTTATTTGTTTTCTAATTGGTTAATCCACCCATCACTTTTCATCCCATTATCTGGGTCCAGGTCAATTTATTTAATTAATTATATTACTAAGACTCATTGTCATATTCAGCTGTAAATTACTGACAGAAATTTGATATGTTTATTTAAAAAATAATGTAGATCTGATTGCCCCTGCTGGTTTTCCATCATTCTTTGACTGTAATGACTGTGAAAAGTTTTTTTTTTAAGTATTCATTCTATGTGGTTTTAAAAAGTCCTCAATTTAATTTGTTGAACTCTGCAGAAATCCTGACTGTATTTTTTTGATTTTCACAACAAACAAACCCAACGCCCTTTATTTCTTACCCGTTCTCTCTGTTGTTCATCCCTCCCCCCTCATCGTCCTCTATTTCTGTCAGGAACACGTCCCTCCCTACGACGTGGTGCCCTCTATGAGACCGGTGGTCCTCGTGGGACCATCGCTGAAGGGCTACGAGGTCAGACTCTCCCCATTTCACCTCCAGCAGACAGAGCATGACTACCTCACACTGCACTCTTTCTCTGTTAAAATTGCCGATGCACTGCTTCTTCTGTTGTTTGAATCTGAATCAACTTTATTGGCCACATATGTTAAAAGCGTATTAGAAATTTGACTCCGGTTTCTGGTTGTACTGTACAGTCTCTAATGAGTATTTAAGTTTGCAACCGTGCAATTTTACTTTTATTTAACATTTTATTTTATTACATTTTACTTCTGAAACCTGTTCAACACATTGTTCATTATTGTTTAAATTTAACTTTTGACTTTTGTTAAGTGTTAGATATTACTTGTACTTAAGTAATTTTTTTGAGTAAATTGTACTTGTTGGAGTAGTTTGAATACAGCATACTGTTTACTCTTTCTCAACTATATTTTGGGAGAAAAATCAATGTACACTTGAGTACACTTTTTGGCACTTTTTATTCAGCATTTTTCAGATTATCGTTATCAGTGGGGGGTTTTGTCCAATAGACCTTTTTCACAGCAGCCATTTTGCAAGAAATAGTAGGGTGAACACAGGCGTTCCCAATGATACTAATTAAGGTTCTGTTCCATTCGGGTCACTGGATAGGCTCTGCCACACTAAATGGAACAGACCCTTAATAAATGTTAATAATTACACCAGCGTTTACCTGCTATTTCATGTCAACATGGCTGCCATGAAAAGTGTCTATTGCTGATAAAATAAAAAAATTTAATACACTACTTTGGCTCTGATGCAGCCGGCTCGCTCTGTCTGTACCACTCACTCAATATCCCACCCACAACACTATTTAACACTATTACTACAACAGTGCCTATCAACACTGAATAATCTAATTATTAACAGTAACTACTAACTACGGTTATCACATACATGGAGTAAAAAGTACAATATTGGCCTCCAAAATGTAGTGCAGTGTAGGTATGAAGTAGCAGAAAATGGAAATACTCAAGTACAGGCACATCAGAATTGCACCGAAGTACAGTAATAGAGTAAACTGCACTTAGTTACATTCTTTCACTGGTTATTCTAAATTTTGAAACCAAGATTTTCATTTTTACTTGTATATTGGTTCTAAATATCGGTCATCCGTGTCCTCGATTACTAATAACCAGTATCAGCCCTGAAAAATCCATATTGGTGGATCCCTGCTCTGTATACACGTGCATGTACAGTAATACAGCCTGCTTAGAATGATCTAAGCATATGGATATGGATATATTATGTGTGGGGAGAAGCTATTGTTATGTCTGGTCATTTTGGTATCCTGACTTTAAAGAAAATTACTTTTTGTTCCGTCTGTTTAAAAAAGTCTGTTTCTTTCGTCTTATCTTTCCACCTAGGTGACAGACATGATGCAGAAAGCTCTTTTTGACTTCCTGAAACACAGATTTGAGGGAAGGTCAGTAAAATGGAGAGCTTACAGAATAATCTTCGTAGCTGTGGAACGTCAGGAATTTAATAAATCAGACCGAAAGGTTTCACTGCTTGTTTTTCCCCTCTCTATATTTGGCAGAATCTCAATCACCCGTGTAACTGCCGACCTGTCTTTAGCCAAAAGATCTGTCCTCAACAAAAGGCCCATAATGGAGAGATCCAACACTCGCTCCAGCCTAGGTGACTGTCAGCATGAAAACAATCTTTCAATTAACAGAAGCAATGAGTTCAAACATAGAAAATCTAATGTGTCTTGTCTTACAGCGGAGGTTCAGAGTGAGATTGAGAGGATATTTGAACTCGCCAAAACCCTGCAGCTGGTGATTCTGGACGCGGACACTATCAACCATCCCGCTCAGCTAGCCAAAACCTCCCTCGCACCCATCATTGTCTATGTTAAGGTTTCCTCACCAAAGGTACAGTCGGTTTACCTGAGTCTCGAACGTTGGATTCAGGCTGCCTCATCTTCCTTGGCCTTTTAACTTCATCTTTCCCTTTCTTTCAGGTGCTCCAGAGGCTGGTCAAATCCAGGGGGAAGTCTCAGAGCAAGCACCTGAACGTGCAGATGATGGCTGCAGACAAACTCTCTCAGTGCCCCCCTGTGAGTGGAGTCGATTTATTTCTACTGCTACAGTGTTGAGTTATTCCTAATCAATCTGTGCAATGTATTTATTTAATTGTAATCAACATTTACAAGGTGAAGAAGAGCAAGGAAAGTGTGTAGCACTTGCCATGCAATGTCAGATGCTTGGTCTGTCACTTTGGTCCAAATATCTCAATAACTATTCGATGCCTTTTAATTTTATACAGCGATTCATGTTGTCAGGCAGCAGCCAGTTCATACAAAAACAAAGGAAAGCTATAGTTACAAGGCTTGATGTAGAAGTGTAAATCTTACATCTAAAAAAACATTTTTTTTAAAAAAGGGAGACATGAGGTAGTTCATAGCCACAGATGAAGAAAACCAGATGAATATAGTAAAATAGACTAACAGTATGTAGGCCTGTTTATAATAACTGTCACGGTTTGTGCCTGAAATACTAGGAAAAGGGTTGGACCCAGATGCAGAGACCGCAGGCAGAGCAGGTTCAGTTCAATGATATATTAGTCAAAGCTAAACTCACAGGTCAAAACCAAGAATCAGTCCAGCTAAGGAAAACAGATCCCAAATGGGCAGAGGCAAAATCCAAAGTCCAAAAACAAAAAAAGGTCCAGAAACTGTGGAAACACTGGAACAAAGGCACACTAGGTAAAGCAACGACTAGCAAAGAAAGAGGGGTGCACATGGACTTAAATACACAAGGAAGGGAAGGTTAACAAGGCACAGGTGAAACACATGAGGGTAATCACAACAGGTGGGAAAAGAACAAAGGGAGGAAGTGTAAAGCAGGACAAGACAAAAGAGGAGAAAACCTTCAAAATAAAATAGGAAATAATTCAACAACATATCAAAGTTTTTGTCAATTTTGTCAGCTGTCGGAGGTAAAATTATGATGTTTCATTTTGTTTTTTTGTAGGATATGTTTGATGTCATTTTGGATGAAAACCAGCTGGAAGATGCATGTGAGCATTTAGCTGAATACCTGGAGGTCTACTGGCGCGCCACTCACCTTCCAGGCAACACCCCCCTTAACCCCTTACTGGAGCAGAGTCTGATGACCCCGCCCTCTGCCATCTCTAGTCTTCAGGTGCGTTTGTCTCCATCTATTTAAAAAGCATGCAAGCTTGACAATACTGTTTTAATACTGTGTAAAGACTCTTCATTAGGGATCCTGTTTTGAACATGTTGTATGTTGTCACTGTCTCTACCGGCTCTTCATCTCAGATTCTTTGTTTTTATTTGTCTCCAGTTGTCTTGTCTGTCCTCTCACTCATCCATGCCTAACATTTTTGCAGTTTTCTGAAACACAGGAATTAATTGAATGATCGCTTACAAAATAAGGGTGAGTAGTAGGGTTTATACATATATATATATTTATATACAGTATATATGTATTTGCACTCTCAACCCCAACAGTGCCCTCTTACACACCTCACAGCATTTTTATTAGTTCAGGTTTCACCACAGAAAAGATGGCGTGTTTTCCATCTTTTAGTCGGATGGTCTCAGGTGAATCACTGCTCCACAAGCTTTCTGGGAGAAAATTCACAAAGCAGCTTCAATTTAATAATTGGAAATTTGGAAATTATAAAACATTTGTTTGAAATATGTGACCACCATTCTCTATTTTCTATTGTCAAGCTTTGGATCCTTTTCCAGGCATGCTTTGTGAATGGTGCCCCTGCTCACATTGGCACACAATGTTATCTTGAATGTTAATTAACGGCATATGGTCAAGTAATGTATTCACTGATCTAAATGCATAATTCACACAACAATAAACAGACCACGACATCAGCACAATAACATTTTATGTGACCTCCTGACCATCCATTCAACTGCTTCACTGGCTTTTCTTTTGTTCAGTGTCTGTGGGATTAATCTGTATACTCGGACAAAACACTGTAAACACGAGAAGGACTTTGAAGAGACTTTACCAACACTACAACCACTGCTGCATCCCTAACTCCATATACATATACTGTACAGTTCTGTCTTATTTCTGTTACTTGCAGGTTATGGCCACTGTTTCTTATTGTGACTGCAGGTTGTGTTTAGAATAAACTGCCATGATTCTCCACAATTTTGGAAACTTTCTTAAAAACAAACATTTTAAACACTGAATACATCCACTGATATGAACCAAATGCAGTTCAGCTGTATGCCATCGATGGCTGAAATGATTTGTTGATTAATTGGGTTTCAGGAAAAATAATCAGCACCAATATTGTTAATTGACAACCGTTAAATTAGCGTGGCTCTAGGGATGGCATTGTCGGTCTGTTTACCCCTTTGGTTCAGACTCAAATACCTCAACTATTTTATTTGATTGTATTTTATTTCATTTCTCTGTCTTTTGTTTTATGTCTCAACAACTATTCGATATGTTGCCAGACCAGGCTAAGGCCAGCATGTTAACATTTAATTAATTTAGATCTGTTTATATAAAATGGGACAAATATCACAATAGCATTAACAATCCATTTTTCAGTTACATCACTGTTGTGGATCTATACAGTAAGTTAGAGTGGTGCACATCCACAAAACCTCAGTGGGATGGATGTTGTTTACAAAAAAGCTGCACACTGGAATTAGAGCTAATTTTATTGTTGATTGATGTTTAAAAACATCATTAATGTATCACAGCTATTAAAGAGTTAAATGATATATTTACATTTTAAGGCTGTCTTAAAACAATACAGACAGGCCCATAATTAGGTTTACTGGTTGGTTTAATTGTTCATCCTGGTTATACTGGGTGTGAACAGATCCCTTTCTAAAGAGATTCCATTGTAACAGATGGTAATTGATTAATTGCTAAGGCCTCATATTAGCTTCAGCTGATCTTTGGATCAAATTTTTACACAAAATGAGGACTGTGGATTAATTCCCATTTCTTAACATTGCAAACCCTTTTCGGAAGGCATCACTTTGTGAACTGGAAGAACAATTGCATCAACTAATAACACTTTCAATGCACAAACAGGCATGTGAGCATTGTTTTAAGGTAGATTTGAATTGTTCCTTCAAAGTCCTTGTTGATGTAGTGTTTGCATTATTTTGTCTACCCTCTTTGTGTTTGCTGTCTATGAAAAACTCTCTGTGCTGTTGAGATGTTGTCCTGGTTCCAGAACTTTCTTTAGACTCTTTCTTTCTTCCTTTTCCCTCCATGATTACTCGAATTCTCCAGAACAAGAACCAGTCAAAGACTCGTGAGGTGGTGGGTGACGAGGAAGAGGAGGCAGGCGAGGAGGCCCACTCCCCCTTGGAGCAGGACAGTCTTATGCCGTCTGACGAGGCCAGCGACTCCCTGTCTCGTGGCCGGCGGGGGAGCCCGTGCAACAGGGGTGGTGAGGAGGACAACGAGGAGGAAGAAGAGGAAGAGGAGGAGGATGAGTACGCCTCCCCCTGCCATGCTCGCACATACAGGGACATGTACCCCCCTCACCGTGGGCACACAGGCAGCGTCCACAGTGCCAACGGGCACGAGTCACAGGACAGGCTGCTCCAACGCGAAGCTCAGCAAGGTCACAACCAGAGGAACAACCGCCAGCGCAGCCGCCCCTGGCCCCGAGACACCTACTGAGCAAATGGGCCGCCCTGGCCTCCAGATCAGCACAGAGATCCCCACCCCCCACCTCAAGCCCTATGGCTGTCACAGCTTCAAACAATGTACAGATGGAAAAAAGTTGCCCCCAAAAATCAACTCCAAACTTCAATCAGAGACAAACAGAAACAGATGTCCAGTTTATCAAACAGACAACTTCAGGTCTATTCTTAAAGTGTTTTCAGCCACACTCTTCCAGACTCCCAGTTCATCTAAACTGAGGGGATGTAATGACACATTCAGACAAAATTCAACAGGGCTACTCACCTCTGCAATGGAAAGGTTTCAGGCTACCAGCTGTACGCAAACTCAAACTTTAGCTGCTTTGCCGAAGGTTTCTCTATTGTAGGATGTCTCATATACTGGCCTTAAAATTCCTAAGACTTTTAAACTATCTTTACTATTGCATGTATGAGTATAATTATTTTAAGACTATTTGCACATTAACTTCAGAACAGGAACTGAATGATCTTTATGGATAAACTAATGTAGGAATGTCTACTGTTGAATCCACTAATGGGAAATAGTGATGCATTTGATTACGATGTATATATTGAATGGACACCTGGTTTTGTTTCATTGCTACTATATTTGTTTGATTTTGTTAATATGGACTTTGTTTGTTGTTTCAGAGAAATGTTGCCATCCATGTGTTCAGTCAGTTTGTACTCTGAAGACAGGAGACACACACACACACACAGCCAATCAGACTTGAGTCTCTGAACCGTCACAATGTAAGTAAGCAGTGCGAAGCTGCAGTACAGCGTCAGCGTCACCTACAGTATAGTACAGTACGTTCTGGGCATCGCTCGTCTTCGCTGTTGCACAATCACTCTCTTAACACCTCTAAAAATCTAAAAAAAAAAAAAACAGGCACAGAGAATGTAAACACAACTAAGAAAGGGGATGTTATCTTTTAGAGGAAGATTCGCCAGACCGCTTGTTTACATCGAATCATTCACATTTATCAAGCACATGCTGCACAGCTGCAGCTCCTCTCCGAATCCAGGCTTCAGAGAATGTAAGCTTGCATGTCTTTTGCACCTCCAAGCACCGCCCGGTGTCTCCGACCCAACCGATCGCCCTGTAATTCGATTGTAGCACGTTATTGATTGTAGCATACACAGTTTCTACACCCCTTGTACATCTTCTCCAAACATTGTTTGTGCTCTGCAGTTCTACAGTCGATTAGGTTTTTAACCAAGGCAGATCCTCAGGTGTAATGTCCCACACGCGCTCTCATCGCGCTGAGCTCCACGTTACGAATGTGTCGTGCTCCTGAAGGACTCGTAGCACCCGTGACACGATGTCATTCTGTTCCTGCACCATTATTAGTCCATGAGCCGATAAAGAGTTTGGATGTGATGCTGACGAGCAGCGACCTGCTTCTGTTCACACAGTGTCGATACCGCCAACAGCCGGCTTTAGGAGTTACTGGTTTACTGCTTCCATGTCTCACAGGTATCTCTATCTAGTGTTCTGTATATTTTGAAGAGGAAAAAAAAAAATCAGCATGATTGGGGGAAAAAAAAAGAAAAAAAATCTATGCAAGTGTTGCATGAAAATCTGATTGTTTCTTTTCACAGTTAAGTATTTTAGTAATGCATTGATTCTGATTCTCCTCGTTGTCTTGTAGTGATAGTCTTTGTCTTTGGGGCTACTCACTCCTCACACTATTAAAAAAAAGAAAGAAAAAAATCAGTTTATTTGTCCACAAAGCTTAACATTGGGGACTTTTTTTTCCATAATATTGGCTGGACACTGGTTGACGCACTTTTAAAAGTCACTCACTAAAAATTGTCCCGGCTTCAGATCAGGCCTATGATTTTTTTTTAAATTTGTGATGAACAGGAATGAGTGAATTATTGAGGCCCTGCATGTCTTAGTTAACCAAGTAGCTATTTTCATTATATTTTGGCAGAGTATGTTTTTCAAAGCGGACCAATTTAGCAACTGATGAAGCAGTTGAGGTTTTTCCAATTTTTGAAGCACAATTTTTACAAGGGTTATAATTTAGTTTCCTTAAACGTCTTATTCTGTATGCAATACTAAGCCTAACATTGAAAAACTTTAAACGCCTTAGACCATCTGGACTTCCTCTTTTGTGCGAGTAGAAAGAAAGAAAAAAAAAATTGCACTACTTTTTTTTGGGATGGTTGCTTTGTAATGCAATAACTGCACTAAATATAACCGTGTATCCACCAGATGACCACAGCGTGCTAGCGTGACCCAACACGCCTCTTCCCTCTATTGATCAAGAGACAGCAAGTGTGTAAAAAGTGAGACATTTCCTGCCTGATGCTGTAAAGAATGCTTTCTATGAAAATAGATTTACAATGCTAAAGTAAAATATGACTTCAACAAAAATAAACATGACATTTTATGTACTTTTAATTGTTTGAGTCCTTTGTGTTTCCCTAAAATAAACTATTGTAAATTTGTTTTAAATTAGTTTTTTACGTTTGTGGTTACATTCACTTTTAGGATTGACTGCAATACCTTGTGACCCTTTGTTGCATTTGTCCAACACTTTGGCTAATGACATTCCCATCAGCCTCAGCTGTACTTTATGTTTTGAGCTAAAAAAATAATAATACTAGCATGCTAACATGCTAAACTAAGATGGTGAACATGGTAACCACACCTGCTAAATATCGAGTGAGCATTGTCGTGTGAGCCTCACAGAACCGTAAACTTGGTGATGGACTCTTATAAGTATTGCACTACTTAATATTATTGTGTTCATTTATCACATTTTCCATATTCGGCCCCAACACCAGCCACATGCAGGTGTTTCCCCTGAAAACCTGCTTTCAGAGCTTAAAACAAGCAAAAATCTAAATTGTTCTGCCTTATTTCAGGACTGTGTGGGTGTGGTTTGATCAGATTTGACAGTGCTAGAGAGGCATGTGCATACAGTAACAACAGAACAGCTAAACTCTAAATTAATGTGCACAGAAATACTTGACATCACATTTTGCTAAATGATGCACTTAAAATCTGAGAAAGTCAAGAAGCTGATTGAGATGTTTTAACAGAGATGGTGGGTGGCAGTGGTTGTCTATGAAAATGAGATGGTGTGATCGGTTATTCATACACTTGGAGGCAAACAAAAACCCTTCGGATGCACCAAAGAGAAAACTTCAGGCATGTAGAGGAGTAATGTGTTTTGATTAAAAACCTTACATGGCCTCTTCATAATTGATTACAATTGATCATCCTTGGAACGCAACCCTAATTAAAAACTTGATAAATACTGTACATGAATATCTATGTAGCATTTCTGAATGAAACTCAGCATCGCCCACCACCCAGTTATCAGGATACATCTGATTGAAAGCATAAACAGGTTTAGTAAATAGTTTCATGAACAAGCCATGGAACCAATACAGGATTCTGAAATCAAACCTACACATTATTCATGCTTCGCTATGTATGTATTTTGTACATACTTGAAGGCTTTTTCTGCATCCAAACATTCACCCACCCACACCTCACATATGTTATTGAGACAGATGAGCCAGTCATTACTCAAATTTGCTGTATTCACTTCATACAAATGTTTATACTTAAAACGATGGATTTAGTCAGAGGATGCATCTGAAACAAGAGAAACAGTCATCACGTCTGGCACTGGTCTCTTTAACGGTCAGGAAACTCAAAATTAAAAATGCACAATACAGCACTTACTACTCATCTACACTCACATCATGGCTGGTATTTATCCCATTTGATAACAGCAGAATAGCATTTATACAGGGCAGATCAGTTACATATTCAGGGTTCTGCTCACTGATCCTGACTCTTGTCTAAACAGATCGACGTAATGGGAGGCAAGGTGGAAAAACAACAAAAGAAATGGGCGTAAATAACCTGTAGCCCAAATCCTGAATGTAAAACAGAGTTGTGTAGAGATACAACATGATAGAAGAGTGTGAAAGCCTGGTGTGTGTGTGTGTTCAGTAAAGTCCAATTTGTATGGAAACAGTCAGGGTAAATCAAGCAAAGATGGTCTCCTCGCGTCTCTTCTTGGTCAGGATGGTTCCAGGTTTGTGCTGAGCGTCCGGGTGGTTGGTCAGCTCCGGAGGGCAGGTGGAGACCGGGCTCTCGAGGATGGCTTGCTTCAGGTCGTAGAACACCGCCGAGTCCTCTTTGGTGAGGAAAGTCATGGCCACACCACTCTTACCGGCACGACCCGTACGACCAATACGATGGATGTAGTCTGCAGGGGGGAGGAAGAGGAGAAAACAGGAGGAGCACCTTGTTATCAGAGTGAAACAACAAAAGGAAGATGGCACTGATGTGTTTATTTATATGTATTTAAAACAATACAGACAGAATGAGGCTTCTTACCTTCAATGTTCTTAGCCATGTCATAGTTAAGGACCATGGAGACGTCCTGGATATCGATACCTCGACCAGCAACGTCTGTGGCCACCAAGATATCTTTGGCTCCTGCCTTAAGATTGGAGAGTGCAAACTCTCTCTGCTCCTGGCCTTTGCCACCGTGCAACGTGCAAGCATTGTACTGTGTGAAGAGGAGGAGACAACCGAGGTCAAATTTTGTTGACATATTTACAGTATTTTAGGACATCCAGTGTAATCCAGTGGTTCCCTTAAGATTTATTTCCATTTTTAATAAAATTGTGCTACATTAAAACAGGAATTGGACGAAGAGCTCTGTGAGTATTACATACAGTAAGGCCTGAATGCTACTGCATGCTAATATGCTAGAATGACAATGAATCCTAACTTGATCTTGTTTAACAGGTTTAGTAACATTTGCTAATTAGCACGAAACACTCGTGGGAATGTCATTAAAGCTAGCTTCAAAAGTCGGATCACTGGGACAAAATATACATCTTTTGTAACTAAACATGATTTCTCAATCACTTTAAACTATTATTAGAAAGTAACTAAGATTGTTTCTCTCCAAACCTAAACTTTGATTAGTGTTTTTTAAGTGAATTTAATATTACGAAGAAAAACATCTGAAGTTTTCAGGGGCTTTAAAAAGTGTTGGAACAGCTGGTCTTGACTACAGTGACTTACGCCCATCTTCTCCAGAGACTTAGCCAGCACATCGCAACCCTTCTTCTGGTTGACAAAGATGATGATGGGAGGCTCGAAGCCATGCGACAACACCTCCAGTAGCTTCTTCCTGCACCACACGGAATGCAAAAACCACTCAGTATGACACTTTGACAGAAATAAACGGGATGTTTGATGTTTACATTTAAGTGTCTCACCTCTTCTCGCCCTCTGACATAAGCAAGACCTTCTGTTCAACTCTCTCGTGAGGTTTGCCAGCAGACCCGATGTACACCACAGCAGGGCGTCTCAAGTAGCTCCTGGCCAGTCGCTCCACAGCTGGAGGCATGGTAGCTGTGAACATGACTGTCTGAAGGTGCAAACAAACAGATTTAAAACGTAAACAAACAGTGAGAGCGCCTGGCACCTACATAACAGCCTCGTTTATAAAATTATGTTTGTAAACATTTCACTGATAAACATACTTGTCTGTATTTATGTTTTCCAGACTCAAAGTTCATCATCATCTTCTCGGGGTCCTCCGCCTCCTCTGAATCTGGTTTCTGATTGGTCACTGGGATGTACTCCAGAATCTTTTGGACGTCGGGCTCAAAGCCCATGTCAATCATACGATCGGCCTCATCGAGGACCACGTATGTGCAGCGGCCCAGGACCAGGTACCGGTTGTCCAGCACGTCGATCAGACGACCGGGGGTGGCGATCACAATCTGTTAGACAGCGAAAACACACAGTTGGTGAATATGTGCGTTTCGTGTGCATAGCATCGTTACCTTATGATTATACCAGCAGGATGGGCTTCCTGCCAATAGTGGTGCATTAGAAAAGGAGTGTGCATGTGTGTGTATAATGTCTGAATTTTTTTTTTTTTTTAATGACTATGGTTTGGTGAACTACAGAAAGCTGTTACCAAATCCTTCTTCACATTTTCTATTAATTACGTGTTACGTATGCGTTTTCACTAATATTTAACCCTTTGAACATGCTTTTTAGCCCAGACTTCACTCCCTTTATTTACAGGCTTTTAGCAGTCGGGCTCCATTTACATTTACATTATATAGAAAATTATATCTGATCCTTGAAAAGGTCCTTTGGCATTTGCACCTGATATTAACCCTTTAAACTCTGTCATAGAAATGTTTCGCCAGCGACTACCTGGGTATTTTTGAGAATTGTGATGTCATTTCTTTGAGTATCTCCAAATGCTTCATATCCCTTAAAATCTGAACAACCTAAGATAAAAGATTAAGTCAATAAACCATAATACTTGATTTAAGTGTTGAAATTGTGTCATAAATTTAAAAAAAAAACCAATACAAACAAACAATACAAAAATCTGATGTTTTTTCATCCATTTTACCAAATAAACCCACAAAACTACTAAAAAAAATTATTATGAACCGAGTGCAAAGGCGTTTTTAGTTTAATCCGTAACACATTTGCACCGCACGTAACAACGCCATAGTTACCTCCCGCGAGATCCATTTTCATAGGGTTAACAAACATTCTCATTATCTTGTTTCTGCCACTTGGGGATCGAGTACATCCACATAAGTCTGACCAATGTGATTGCATTCTGATCACGACGCATTCTGTGTACATTAATATCCATTTCTCTTTATCTAGATATGATATCCGACTATATACAGACTACATGTTAATGCCATGGGGTCATATTGGGGTTTATTTCAGAATAAGTTTTGATATTTAGAAAATGTAAATGCTGAATGTTTCACCTCACAGCCCATCCTGAGACGGAAGCCCTGGTCCTCTCTGGAGATTCCTCCGATCACAGCCACTGTGCGGATGCCGAGCGGTTTGCCGAACTTTATGGTCTCCTCTTCGATCTGCTGCGCCAGCTCACGAGTCGGGGCCAGGATCACAGCATAAGGACCCTGGTCTGAGTCTTCAATCCTGCATAAAACAGCGGGAACATAACAGACGGTTATGTGAACAAGATGTAGTGCAGGCCAATGAAAACAAATGGGAGTGGGACATTATTAGTGGTTTTATACTTTAGATTATTTGAACCTGAGCTTTGTTACCTGTCAATTTTAGGCAGGGTGGTAATCCAGACCAGCAGTGGAATCAGGAAAGCAGCTGTTTTACCGCTACCTGTCTCGGCCACACCAATGATGTCACGGTTCTGTAAACCGATAGGAATGGCCTGCCTCTGAATAGGTGTTGGATCCTGGATTTTCAGGGAAAAGAGTTATTCTTAGTGATTTAATTTACCAAAGAGAAGACATCAGTTTGTAGTTAAAAATAGATTAATTTCAATCAAACAAGTGAAAGTGAAACAGCAGCACAAACAAAATATTTACACGTATTTGCTTGTCAAAGTTGTAGATGGAGACTCAGTGAGCTGACCTTGTAGCCACATTTGTCGATGACCTCCAGGATGTGTGCGGGCAGCGAATACTCCTTCCAGTTCCTGATGGGGTTCGGGATCTTTCCTCCCTTGGTGGTGATGCTGTAGTCCTCTCTGAAGATTCGCCAGTCTCTGTCCGTCATCTCGTCCAGCTTCTTCTGAGACCAATGTCGGTCGTCCCAGCGCTGCTTGGCTTCCTTCTTACGCATCTTCTTCAGTCTTGTTCTGAGAGGAGAACAAAGATTGGATAGCAAGAATGTTGGAGGTGAAGCAGAGGATTGCGGTTACTGTCAGAAAGTTGTTTTTATTCTCTCCAGTATGTTCAGCGTTATGTTTTGGATTAGGTTTGCTCCTTCAAGCCACAAACAGAATTGAAGAATTTCTCTTTCACTCACTCTTCCTGCTCCTTCTCCTCCAGCGTTCGCCTCTTCTCCATCAGGTCACCGTAAAAACGAGACTGCTCCCTCTTCTGCTGCTTCAAGTCGATGCCAGCGATGAAGCCTCGTCCGTACAGCTGTACCTGATGCTTTTCTTTGTAACTGGGAAACATATTGGGAACATCACACTGTTTAGACTGGTACACATTCTAACAAAACAAAGACCTGCTTCGATTACATGTTCCAAGCGCACAATGTGTTCATGTTGTCTCACATTGGGTTGTAGTCAACTGAAGTGTCTTCAGAAGCATCCCACTCAAACACAAACTTCCTGTCGTTCAGGTGGCGAGTTCTCCTGCGTTTTTTGATCCCACCCAGGTAACGCTCCTGTAAAGATCAGATGTTTCATTTAGTAATTTACATCATTTAAATGTTTGATGGTTTAATCATGTTGTACAACCCTCAGATTGTCAACATTCTTTTTCCATTAGAACATGGAACACGTTTCACTGTTGGCTCCATCTTTGTACGTTTTTTATTCAGACAGAGGCGTCTGTTACGTTGTATTCAGACATGACAGAGCCACGATGCTCACTCAGTATTTGGTAGCTGGTGCGTGAGAGGGAGCGGTGAGTTTAAATTTATTTTGTTGTTGGAGTATTAATTTATGACCGTCATGATGGTGAGACACGCTTGCCCTGACATTTCTTTACAGTATGCTGTATGTACCGTAAAGCATTTCATTCATGCAGTTGGCTCAAATTAAAATTTTAAATATAAGGAGATGGTTGGCTGGATTGTGGTTGTGTCAGGTTTTTTAACATCTTTTGTCCTGCACTTGGGAGAAAAAGCTTTTTATATCTGGTATATGAGAAATCTCCTTAGCAAAATTAAAATTGGCTCATTAACAGTATTTTGTGGTTTATTTTCTCTGTGCAAAGGATTAATTTCTTATTGTGCGTTTACTCTCGTTCTGCTGGAGCCTTTATGTTAATCTGACAGGATTCAATTCAGACCTGTACCGTGGGGATTCTGTTGTGACTGGTATTCAGACATGAGAAAAACATGAAAAACTACCATCACATTTACTTTTAGATGACAATTCTAGTACGGTATCTTAGTGATTGCACTTTGAGATAAGAAACTTCAGGTTAATTAGCTTTTACGGGGTCCTACTCTCCTGCTGGGCTTTATTTTTTTATGTTGTCGTACAGTTGAAGCCCAAGCAGACCTTCCTACGTCATTCCGGACAGATTTTAACAATAGGAGGACCAGTGAGTTTAGTGAAAAACAGAAAACATAAATCCAGTCCGAATGAGACTAAAGAATCAGTTTAATGCAAATCTAAACAACCTGTAAAAACAATACTTTAATTTCTATTGAAACCAACCTTGATGGCGTGGAGTTCTTTGCTTTTATCTTTCTCCTCTCTGAGCTTTTGTCGTCCATCATCCTCTTCATTTCCGTTGTTCTCTCGCTCCATTCGCTCTCTTCGCTCTCGTCTCTCCCTTTCCTGGGGGTCCTCTGTAACACACATTCTCAGTTAGGATCATTATACTTCCATAACAGCATGTAGATCATTTAAAACCGAGTGACTGATACACACCCAGCATTTTTCTCCCCATGTCCTGGAATACCCTTCTCTTCTTCCTCTCCTCATCCACCAACCTCCGCCTTTCCTCCGTCTCTTGCTCCCTCCGTTTCAGAGCCTCGGCTTCTCGCTCTGCCTTGGAAAGGAACTTGGGCTGAAAAGAACAAAATGAGAAAATAAATGAGTAAAAAATAAATAAATCTTGGGTTTAAAAAAGGAACAGAAAATGTTAATCTCAGGAAACGATCTCACCTTTGCCTCCGCTTCCTCTTCAGCCTTCTTCTTAGCGAGAAGCTCTTCCAAAGACAAAGGTTGGACCTGAAAGGAAGCAACAGAGGTCGAACACCCAAAATAACAACCCGAGAAACAAAATAACAAAAGAGATTCAGCCAAACCAGATTCTTACCTTCTCTTTCTTCTTTTTTTGGTCTTCCTCCTCTTCTGTTTTTAGATCCTTCTCTCTCTTTATTTTGGCATCCTTCAACCTGGGCGAGAGACTTCTATAAAGGAAAGTGACAGACTGAATTTAAACAGCTGCAATTAACCTCTTTCAATAGAACATTCATCCATTGTTTATTTTACAAATTTCAATGTATAATTCCGAAAACAAAAATTCAATGACATTTGTTCCATTCAAGCACGTCGAAATATTCCCTATTGTTTATTAAGAACATCAAGAAGCAGCAAGACTGAAACGCAAAAGAAGAAGAAAGTACTAACAATAAGTTAGTACTTTTCTAAGCTCTAACAATTTGTTTTGTAGTGAATGTGATGAAATTTGCAAAAAACATTTTCAATTTCTTTTCGCATTGGAGTCTCAAAGTGCTTCCAAAAACTCACTGCTGGGAAAGATTTCTGTATTTCTGTTTATAGTTGCATGATTGCAGAGTTGTTTGTGAGGGTGAAAACTACTGTGGGTTGTCAATATAACAATATGCACATGAAAATTGGGTTTAATTCTCTTTTTTTTGTTTTGCCCAATTAAAATGAATGAGCATTTGCATGTCATGTGATCCCTCTCCATCCCACAAAGCTGTGTATTTCTACATTCACAAACCTGGACCTCTTGCTGCGATCACGTCGATGGCCATCTCTGTCCTTACGGCTCCTGTCTCTGTCCTTATCTCTGTCGCGCTCCTTGTCTCTATCCTTGTCTTTCATGCGTCGGTCTCTGCCATTAAAACACAAACCGGATACAATGTTTTATTATTTTTTCGTATTTCAACATGAGACAAACTGAAGCTCAGTTATGCAAAAATAAAAACAAAAACAGGACAAATACAAAGTGTGTGAGAAAGTATTAAGAAATCATAAAAATTACAACTATAAACTAGTCTTAAAGTTGGTTTGTGCCCTTGCATTTTTGTTACCTTTCTGCAGATTTAGAGCGATTTCGTTCACGAGAACGGTGGCGTTTGCGTGACGGTGAGGCTTTACGGTCCCGCTCTCGTGACCGGCTGCGTTTCCTCTCTCTGTCTTTGGTCCCCGAGGATTCAGCATCCTTCTTGTCTGAGGAGTCGGCTGCCATCTGCAAACACAAAGATCACATGCGAGTGGTTTTGCCATGAAATACTTTAAGGGCATTTTTAATTCAGTTATTTAACATTCACTTGAGTAGGTTTTGCCATAAGGCATTGCACACTATTACTTTTAAGTGGACATTTAATTAACAACCTACAGTTATGCGAGCTGTAAGGGGAAAATTGTATTACATTTTTTTTCTCATAAGTAAACCTTATTTTATAGAAGAAACACTGGAAACAATTCAAGACATGCATAATTCATGGTGGCAGCTGTTTCCCATCATATTCACTATTGTACTCAGCATCCCAAATGCAACAGTTTTTTTAAAAAAAATTTTAAACTAATTTATTTACCGACATCTCCAGTTTATACAACAAAAAAGGCAGTTGAACAAGTTGAAGTTCATTTTAACATGTTGTTTTAAGGATATAACCAAGTGGTTATTATCCACCTCAGAGTAACAAGTTTGATAACAACAATCATAAAAGCATAAATTGCTTGGGTGATAGGTTTCAGCATACAGGTATGTTTTAACATATTTTTTTTAGAGTTAGAGATGGAAATTTTGTCTAGTGTGGTTTTAAATAAACGCACTGCAATAACTACAGTATATTTATCTATAGTGAATGACTTCGACACATGCATGTCAACTTATGAGCTTATATTTCGCATTGATTAGTTTCTCCTGCGACAACCTGAAAGTAACGTGCAGTAACGTTGTCTTAACGACAACGTTAAGTTTCAGGTTCGATTTTGTTAATACGTCAAAATTCACCATCAGTTGTAAGAAACGTTAACTTGTAATACGAGACGTAAAGAATGAGACGAAATTCAGTAACTTGGCCTCCGCAGGATGAATGCAATGATTAGTGAACAAGCTAGCTCTTTACGTTAGCTAGCTTAAAAACTTAGCAAAAAAAGCTAATTATCTTCGCGAAAGTGCCCAAACGTGCAGCACAGAAACCTCGTTCAAGTCAAACGTTTGCACTTAATACGTGAAACACATCAGATCACATTTAAAGTTTACCTTAATTACTTGTCAACAAAACACTTGCGATTCATCTAAGCTTCAAGAAGACGCAATATCGCACAACACGAGCTAAAGGCAGAAAGGGCTTGTGGGAGTCGTAGTATTGAGCCTTCCCTGCAGAGCGGAGACGACGACATTTTACACTACATTTCCCAGGATAGTGGTCGCGTTTTCTCAGGGCCCCGATTGTTTGGCACATAAACACCTAAGTGCCTGACCAAAAATAGCTCTCTCAGTTTGTGGTCGGGCTACCCTGTGCCATTTTAGGCACAAGGGGGCAATCGTGTTACAAGTTAGCACGATACTGATACTAAATTAAATCAATCTATCTATCTATCTATCTATATATGAAAGATGAAAACTTAAAAATAATTCAAATTGTGAAATGCATTCTTAACAAAATAGATCTGCAGTGTTAGCCAGACCTATCAATCTATAGTTGACCGTATGATGAATTAGGTCTGTCTGCTCAGTACCACTTAAAAACACTATCATCTGCAGCAAATGAACATTCAAGAAGTGCAGTTCGTGCAGAGACCGTATACTATGTTTTTCATGTAATCTAAACCATCCTCTGGTGTGTGTGTGTGTGTGTGTGTGTGTGTGTGTGTGTGTGTGTGTGTGTGTGTGTGTGTGTGTGTGTGTGT
>JBBPCS010000480.1:11595724-11607684 GCA_037974645.1 Hollardia meadi | reverse complement strand
GTGTGTGTGTGTGTGTGTGTGTGTGTGTGTGTGTGTGTGTGTGTGTGTGTGTGTGTGCGTGTGTGTGTGTGTGTGTTGGGGGAATGGTTGATTCCTTAAGGCTGTGTTCATGCTTCAGTGGTATAACATCACAGGCTTGTTTTGACACAATACTGTGTTGCTGCCGTCATTGTCAAACTGTAGGCCACACAGTCCGTAGGAGAAAATAAATAAATCATACAATCAGTTCGATGTCCTTAAATCTTTTTGAATACAAATCTGACTTCACCTCATTTTAAAGCTGAGCAAAAACTGTCGCCATTTATATTTACAGTTAACAATCCCCAGGAATTAAATTACAAGGTTAAATCAGTTTGTTGACATACATGTAGAATACTGTGTTATCTGTATCATGGGTTACTGTGCCCTTGACATGAGAAATAAGACAAAATAGACAATGTGCTACCAAGCTATCAGTCTATCTTTCTCCAAAGGAGCCTTGAGTTTGATTAAATTACCCAAATAGTCTTTTGTTCTAATTTGATAGAGCTGCAAAGCTGCTGTTTCTAAGACATTAATAAAGCAATACAGAAATTAAAAAACTGACTTAAATGGAGATGAAGGGTTGATGCAGTTATCCTCCCAAACTTTTTGACATCTTACGTGAAAGTTCTCTATATTGCTGATGTATACATCTTATACTGTCTCTCTGTATTTCTTCATAACCAGTCAATTCATCCATCTAAGGCCTGATATTAATGGGTTTAATATGTATTATGTATTGTTTTGTAAGTGTTATTATCTCTGTCTCAAGCCCAGGGACTACGGATATATATTAGCTTATAGCTAACTCTGGTACAGCCAGAGTCCCTTTCAAATAAATAAATAAAAATAACTTGAATGGCAATCAGTAGAGCACATACCTCTGCCCCTCTTCTTTAAGCCTTAGCACCAACTGCAGCAACTCGTGACACCCTGTTAGTACCTTACTGAATCCTTATTAACTTAGCTACACATTGGTGGTAGTTGCAGGTTTCTAGAGCTATTTGTAACCGTACAGCAGCCAGGAGAAAAATACCCCCCTATGAAAACACGTTTAAATCCGCTAGATCTGGATTTTTATTTGAAACCGCACTAAATTGTAGTCATCATACACAGTCATAGATACCAGCCCTCTAAATATGCCTGATTTAAAAAAAAAAATCAAGATCCATGCATTATTCCCTGGAAAATTCATGAAAATGCCCCAATGTTAAAGGAAAAGATTCCCCTGGATCCGCCCCTTTATCCAGATTCGCGCCAAAATACAATGGGATCTTCCTTGGCCCATGCTGCATCCTTCCACCAAATTTCGTGGAAATCCATTCTGTAGTTTTTGCATAATCCTGGTGACAATCAAACAAACCAACCAACAAACGGACAAGGGTGACAACATTTGAAAATGCAGAAATAAACACCGACTTGTAAATAAACTTCAGACATATTTATTTAAATAAAGATTTAAAGAAAGTAGCACATGACAATAACAAAGAATTCAGTCAATAATTTAAGCCATAACAGAAAACCTGACACAAACATTTTGTTTTTGCTTCAGTAACATTCTTTTTGGGGATTTTAGTTTTATGAGGAAGGATATGTACAACAAAAATCAGAAAGGAGCGAAACTTGGAAATGAAGGCTGCGTATTGAACCAAATGGAGCTTGTTTGAGATAGCACAATATACCAGACAGGAAGTGAAAAATTAGGACTGAAGCAGAGCTACAGAAGACATGTTTTAGATGGCATGCTGTTTCCAACACCCCACTTATGGCTGCTACCAGCGAGGGGCCTTTAAGACCACGTAGAGATCATGAGCAGTCTGCTGCTCCCTGAAATGTCCAGCCGTCACATTCGCAGTGGCCTCCGTCTAATGCTACAAATAAAAGGTGAGGCGCCCCCTCGGAGAACCATCCCTCCCTCTCTCCATGAGGCAGGACCCCCGCTCAGGGCTGCCCCTGCTCACGCTGTTGCTAGGCAACGCGTAAGATTCCAGTGTTCTGTACATCCAGAGATCTCAAGGCTCCTCGGTGCAGATCTACTAATCATCACGTCCTCCATTAGCCGAGCTGTCAACAGCTGATAATGCCAGAAGACTCAAGTGAATATAAAGAACAACATCAACAGTTACCAAGACACCAAAAGACAGCCACAAGCAAGTCAAAATATCCAGAATAAAAAAAAAAGCTATTTAATAATGGAAAATGTCAAGAATAGGTTTCAAGAATAGGGTTCAAAGTATTTTTAAAGCATAAAAAGAGGGAACATTAAAAAAAAATCTCTTTCTCCACACAGGACCAGCCTGTTTGTGTGATTCATCTTAACCTTCCCACCATCTCAGGAACATTTAGCAGGTTGGAAAGGCTTCAAAAACAAAGATTTCTAAGACTCCATTTTTTTTGGTACAGTAAAAGAAATCCATCCAGTTTGACCTGCCTAAAAAGACATTTTTATTCTATGTTTTGAAGACCAAGAGAAAAGATTTTGTATCAAAACAGGAGACCGTTAAGCATTTTTTTTTAATTCGCAGGGAATACTGAGATGATGCATCATGAATGTAACCTCACTAAAATCAAGCCTTATGGTTAATAACATTGAACAGACTGCTGTGGTGATGGGTGATTTGGGCTTTTTGTTTGTTTGTTTTTGTCACAACATGTCCGCCCTAGACTGTTTGGTGGCTCGTGTGAGTGCTGAGTCACATTGCGCTCCTTCACATGTGCTCTCAGTTCATCCACTTGCCTTTGCAAAATGAACTCTCTTGCTTGCCAAATCCCTCCCTTCTCTCCCCTTTTTTCTCCACTGTCAGCTTTAATTTCCAAATGAAATACTGTGAGGGGTTAGCGGGGGAATAATGTCTTAAAGGACTGCCGTTTTAAATTCCCCCAGACGCATTTCTGTGGATACCACTTCCTGTCACTGTCAGATTTTACATCTCATCTCTCAGTGACCTTAAAGAGACATTCAGATGAGGAGATGGATGGGAGAGGGTGCAGCTATCAGAATTTCAAATGGGTCTCATCAAGGTAATGCAGTCAAACGCAATGTTTACAACCACTTCCCCTTAGAAAAGAGGACTTTATGTATGCCGAATGTCTCACTCTAACAACAGGTCTACGCCTTAAAGTGCCTGTTATGTTCTCTTGGTACAGGTGTATTTAAATATTAACATCAAACAGTTTTTTTCATTCTCTGTACTGTGTGCTGTTGAGGAAAAGTTCAGTGTTAGACAGTGAGAGAGAGAGAGTTTTTGGGAGGATGCTCTCTTTCCCCTGCGCACCCCGGACCCCCACTGAAGCATCTGCAGTCTGCTTGTCCTTGCTTTCTTCAGTGATTCACATGATGGAGCAGCTCTTGGACTTGTCCTTGCTGAACGTGGAGGAAAGTAGCTCCGTCTTGCTGGGGAGGTGTAGGAGTCTCTTGGAGAGGCGGCGGACGGGGCTGGGTTTGTTAGCAGGCTGGAGTTTGTTCATGCAGGCCATAGCCGCAGTACGGAAAACGCTGTGGATGCTCTTCTCTGATGTGAACGCTGAGCACTCCAGGTAAGTCTCCGCTCCAAGCTGCTTGGCCATGGACGAACCCTACAATGTGAAGGAAAAACATGTGAAACTGCGCGTGAGCTGGTGTATAAAACCGGGGGGGAGACAGAAACCTAGGGAAAGAAAGGGTCATCATGGAACAAACCTGCTCATGGGAGATAGGTGTCTGCTTCTGATTGGACAGCTCTATGCGTGTGCATACGTCCGTGCGCAGGTCTGTCTTGCAGCCTATTAGCAGGATCCGTGTGCTGGGACAGAAGTCCTGGATCTCTGCTTTCCACTGCAAGGAGAACAGAAACAGGTGTCAAGCATTTCTTAAAACATATAAAGAGAGAATATCCTTATTGATAAAGGAGGCCACCATCTGCAACTGAGTAAAATGAAGTTCTAAGATTGTGTTGCTAGCATGTCATGTTTAATAATATGAATACCTTCTTCAGCGCACTGTCTACTGTGTCTGGTCGGCTGATGTCAAAGCATAAGAGAACTGCATCAGAGTCGCTGTAGCAGAGGGGTCTGACGTTGTTGTAGTATGGAGAACCTAGAGAGACAGAGCAAAGTCAGGACACACACACACACACACACACACCTGTCTTATGTCTGAAGCACATACAATTTATTAACATATGGTTTAGGAAGCTGGCCACTTTGCTTTAAACATCTTTGAAAATGAAAACTTTTAGTAAAGTTTTCCCTGCATCAGCACGTAGAAGTAAAAACAAAATATCACTTTCTATGGTCTGATTCCAGCTGACACTATTATAATGTTCTACCACAGTCATCCTCCTCACTTTCACACAGTAACCAACACAAAAAGTCACATATGCCCGTGCCAAACTGAAAAAAGAGCAAATAATTTCGCTCAGCGTGATGCGTTCCCACTGAGAGGAATTCTTTTCCAGTAAAGTAACTCACTGAGTCACACGCAGTGCAACTCTGCACCCATCGTCGCTTTCCATTATTAGTCAACAGCAAACCTTATTTTGTTTGAGTAGAAGAACAACCTGACGTCCTCTGAAGCTAAATTATCATCAAAGGATATGCTTAAGTTAAGTTTTTGTATGGCTTTTATATTCAGTATCACATAAATTGACAAAATACAGGCATCATGTCTGAGCAATTTTGATCCATGCCTGTTAAATAAAGTCGATCTTCAACAAAAAAACATTATATACACATGATATATATCTAAAAAAAATAGCTAGGCAGTGGAAAGTACTCCTATTAAAGTTAATTAGTGATCATTAAGGGCACTGGCAGGTGGATTTAGTTACTAATGGACAGAGTCATGGCAACCTCATGGATCTGTTAAGGGAAAATCTGGGCACGGTGTCAGAGACACAGCCTGGTTCATTCCTATTCCATGAAGTCAAAAGGTTCAACTTCGCGGGTACGAAATGACCCGGATCTTCTGCCGAGCCCAAAGAGCATGCACACTAGAGGCTTCCGCTGATCGAGCTGCTAACTTCCGGGTTTGGCCCTCTGCTAACTTGAATGGGGATAAAAAGATTTCATTTTGTGGCTCTTATAGACTCTCAAAAGGTTATTGGGCTGAATGGATCAAATTCTGATAGTGAAAGAAGTCATTTCATGGCGGTTGTGACACTGAAAAAATGTGTTATTGTCTGTATTTAGAGAGACACACATCGACATTGAAAATACAGTGAATGGTCATGCGATATGCATCTGCGGGTGTGCTGGCATGGACAATGCCTTTGTTAACAACTTTTTCAACATTTTATACCACCACTTACATGACTGCACCACTAATAATTCAATCCTCAAAATTAGAACATACACAATTCATCACTTCACTCAGACAGTCTACCCTGATTGTTGTCTCATAAAAATGACACCTTAATAATGTGAATGTGAAGGAAACTAGTTTCCCCTAGCATTTCCATAAACAGCAAAGCTATATGTGTTTTTTTGTGGGGGGTTTTTTTTAGCTCTCAGGAAGGTTCCTGTGCTAAAAACAGACAGGATGTCCGCTCTCTATTGTCTTCCCTCTTCCACCTAATCGCTCCCCACACAGCAACACTAAGATTTAATTTCCTACTCCTGTCCTCAGGGGCACACCAAAAGATTTCCTTGCAAACATAAGAGGGTATAATTATAGCAGGATTAGATATAAGCTTCTATCAGAACCAACAATCATGTTGTCTTGATAAATTTGGCTGTCTCTGCCATCCGAGGTGAACTCAGTCCGTCTGAATCTTTGACTTAAATCTGCAAAGTAGGACAACTTACACAACGACCATCTATCAATAACTTTTTCTTTTTTTTTCAGTGGGAATCAAAGCGCCCGTCACATAACTATCCAGGGTGATGTAAGGCTTGAGAAAGAGGAGGCAGGGAGATTTAAAGAGGACACAACTTCTAGCACCCACCACCTCCCACACATTAGCAGCCCCCCTGCCTGGACACACAAACACACTCGTGCACATAAACACAACCCATTCAGTTGAGCAAACACTAACTGATGGTGGAAGGAGTTAGACCGTTCCTCCAAAACACAAGACAAGACTGCATGTCTTGATCAAAGATGCAGCATCAACTGGAATAAAATATGCTTTTTTTCATTGTGAAAAAACTTGTGATTCACATAGAATAGAGGTGAAATATTAAACTGTATTTGTTTTTCATGTGAAAATTTATATTATATCAGCAATGTAATGAGAGCTGAATGATTAGTCCGTAGTATTTAATTAGTTGATCACCAGGGAATTCATTTCAATAACAAATTGATTGTTTTAATTCATTTTTCAAGTTTCAGCTTCTACATTGAAAGGATTTGCTGCTTACTTCATCTGTGTGATTTTAAACTGACAAAAAAAAAAGAAGACATTAGCACGGAAACTTTCTCATCAAGAAAATTAGTAAGTAATAAAAAAAATAATGTTTAGCTGCAGCCCAAAATGTTATAAATAAAGATAATAAAGACGGAGAATGGGGAGAAACATGAAGAGTGACGGGAACTGTCTGTTTGTGTGCATTGCAAATGTAAATAGGTCTTATGTAATGTTTCCTCTGGAAAGGGTGACTGTCCAGAAAGTTTTTACTCCGTGGGAGATAAACACACAAACCTACATTAGTTCAGTGCTGTCTTCAGTTACATAAGACCTTTTTTAGGCGGCAAACACCATAAGGCAACGAGGAGGTCATGCATATCTTTTTACTCAGTATCCCTCACTTGTGCCTTCTGTTCACAATGACTGTACGCCACACACACACACAGTTGCACACATAGTGAGACAGGACACACACGCACACGTTTTTCAGAGACTTCCACCCCCTGCATGGACGAGGCATCCCCCTCTCCCCTGTGAAACGAACCCCTCTGCAGGCCAACTGGCACTGCGCAACTTCCTCTCAGCACAATGCCTCAGCCAAAGCTGTTATGAAATAAATCCATGCAGGAACACTTGGCTTTTCCTATTGATCCTATTTACATAATCTTTCTATAGATTTAAGGTCATTGTGTCAATTAACCTATTAACACGACCCACAAAACATTCTCATAACAGTGATTTAAATGGTCACAAACATTTCAGATTATTATTTTTCTCATTATCTGCAGATTATTTTCTAGATTTACCATTTTAGCTGTAAAATGTTTGAAAAGATATTCACAGATCTTCAGCTAACGGTGATATAAAACAGAAAAGCTAAAAAGCAAACATTTAAAGGAGCTGGAACCAGCAAATTCTTGGCATTTCTGCTTGAGAAGTAAATCAAAGGATTATTCAATAGTTAAAATAGACAACATCACTTTCTGTCAATCAACTAATTGAGTAATGGAGTAATCATTGCAGCTCTACTTGTAGTATTACGATAAAGATGAGCAAAATTATTCACCTACTTTTGTTTTAAGCCTTATTATAAAACATATTTGTGGAGTTTCTTGGGTATAATATACGACTTCTTTGTGATTTTTGATTACTCACTATCTTCTTCCCCGTAGAGTTCAGAGGTCAGAGATATTATGTGAACATCATCCCTGTATCTGGTAGCATGAATCCAGGCCGAGTCAAACAGATTGTAAGAACTGTTTACCCACTCCAAAAGTTAGCTCCCTGATATGTCAGGTATACAATAAAGAAGCTGCCATGTACCTGAACTCTTTAAAAAAATGAAAACCATTATAAACATCAGTCCACACATGTCTCATACAGTACAATGCAACTATAATCAATCTTTTAGTCCATTGACAAAAAACAGCAACAATCATTTAATTTCAAGCAAAAATGACAAACATTTTTTCCTCGAATGTTAGGATTTGCTGCTTCTCTCAGTTTTATATCTTTAAACTAAATATTTTTGAGCAGACAGTCGTGGACTCATGATGACTTTTTTTACTTTTATTTTTGTTTGCCAAAAAATAAAATAAAAGGTTACAGTTACAAACCTATCTAGACCTCTGTAATAAAAAAAATACACAGGGAATTATTAACTATTTAAGCATTTAGAAGCTAACTCATTTTCTATAGGGCAGCCTATATGACACTGCATCACATTTTATCCATTTTAAGGGCACCCATTAGTGCACTTCAGCACATTTTGTCCACTGAAAAGGCAACCCTCGAGGGCACTTTATCATGTTTTATCTACCACAGAGGCATCCAAGGGGGCACTTTTGTGACATTTTTTTCAAGCATGGGTGCACCGGGGGTATGTAGGGGTATGTAGGGGTATGTAGGGGTATGTAGGGGTATGTAGGGGCATGCCCCCACCCCCCCCCCTTGAGTCCACCAGTGCTTTAGGAAATGATAATGTGTATTTATCACAATTTCTCAACATTAGTTAGTTGCAGCCGCGGTTGAATTGACAATATAAACCGTGCTCACAGTTCGAACAAGTTGAGGATTAAACCAGTCATCTAACTAAAAGATGAATATAATATCGTATACAGGATAATATTGGGGTACTACAAACTTATCATTAAGCAGCACTCAGGATACTGTGTAGCCTTAGGGATTTTATATTCCTGGTAATCGCTTGGTTGTATTTTTAAACTGGGCCCCCTGTTTGTCATTCATTGTGGGATCTTTTTTTTATGTTTTCATGTGGAATTTTCTATTAATTTTGCATGGTTTTCCAAGCAAAACTGTTGATTTGGGGCCCCAGTTAACCTGAGGGTAATCCAGGCAGGCTTGTTGCTCAGGACTGTGGTTCACTGTCTGCACCAATGCACCAAGGAAGATCTCTCAACAGATTTCACACCAGTGAAAAAGCTGCTTAACTGCATCAAAACAGGATAGACAGATAGTAAAGTCTGAGTAAACAGCAACAACACTGTTTGTAAAACAATGAATGAGATGGAGCTTCATTTACAGTTGTTACCCGACTCCAGGCTGACTGAGTTTGTTGGGAGGGTAAACAAGTTCCACAAATCAACCCATGAATACAGAACTGAAACTACTTCGCTTAAACACAAACATTGACCATGAAAGCTTGAGGGGGGGATTTTAAATTGGCAGTGTCAAAGATAGAGGGGAGGGGAGATTATAGCCTTGTCCTTTGTGCAAGAGTTCAGTTGAGTCCTAAAAAATCTTAGTATAATCCTCACCTGATGTGTCCCAAAGGCTGAGCTCAACACGCTGGTCTTCGAGCTCCAGACAGGCTGTGTAGTTCTCAAACACAGTAGGGACGTACGTCTAGAAATGGACAATAAAAAAAAGAGGGCTCAGGCAGCATTTGTAACTTGTCTTTATTTAAAATCACATGGAAATGTATTAACTAATTAATCATTAAGAGTACAAGAGCAAAAGGTTCATCACAAGTTACCAATGATGGACACACAGCAAGAACATATAGCCTATAATTATACAAAAATTAAAGACAAACATATTGGTGAAGCATTGTTATTTTTAAATTACTTCTAAACCAATCAATTAACAAAATTAGCAGTGATTAACTTTTCTTTGAAACGCATTTCATAGTTTCAGTAGTGCTCAAACACAGTCTGATCTATGATCTTTTACTAGTATTATTCCTAACCTTAACCACCTAAAGATCATTATAAATACAGTAGTAAGAACTGTGGAATATTAACGTTACAGACTACGTCTCTTTGGAAACGCAAAAAAAAGTAGTCCTTAAGGAAGTATTAAAGTATCTTAATATTCTGCCTCGATGGCGAGAATGAACTGTACAAACATGACAGAAATCTCTTACCTCTGGATAACAGTCCTTAGCCAAGACTTGTAACATCGCTGTTTTACCGCATTGGACGTCCCCGACGAGGACTAGTTTACACCTCGCAACAAACGGCTGCGTGAGTCTCCTTTCCTTCATGGCGGAGATTAATTACACGAGTAGAGGATTATAAAGAAATAGAACAAGAAAATACCGATAAAGTTTTAAAATATATATATATATATATAAATCCTCGTGTTCTTTGTCTTGTTCAGTCAGCCAGTGAATCAGTGAGTGAAGCAGAGCACCAACAACAGCAGCAGTCAGTGAGCGGATCACTGCGGAACTTTATATTGTCGCGCCAACCAATGAGCGCTGCGCAGTGCGCGAGCCGGAGGAGGAGGAGGAAGGCAGTGCGCGAGGTCTCATCTTTTTACATGGTGGATGGTGAACTGCAGGAACAAACAAGGGGTATGTCCAGTAAAAAAAAGTGCATTTATTCAAAAGCTGCGCTTATTTGAGGTACGCCCACTTATACTTCACTTGAATTTCCAGTGGTTGCCAAACTTTTTCCACACCAAGGACCCCTCAACTGACAGATAAAGGCTTTCTGTCAGGCAGCTTCCGGGCACCTTTCTGTCAGAAATCCCACAGAGCTTCTTAGCAGAAAGCGCTTGAATTGGGCTAGTATGGCTGTAGACTTAGTCTGTTTTTTTAATTATTTGAATTGTTCATACTTTATTAATTCATTTAACTATTCAATTATACTTTCTATGAATTTAATTTCCAAATACGCAGGTCCAAAAGATGTTTCAAAGCCGTCTCCACACTGACGGCAACACAATTTAATGGAATAAATTAGGCCTTTATGTTTTATTATTATTGTGGGATAAAAGTATTCCAATTGAAACACACTGAGTGTTAAAACAAACAACAACAATAGAAGGAGCTTGTAAATGTTTAGGATACCCACATAATACAAGCAAATAAATGAAACAAAGACCTGACATTATGGCCCTGTATATGTTACATGTTGTGACATACACTGAGAGTTAGGACAAAATTAAAACCACTCCCATACCAACCTGTACAAAATATGAAGCCAAGAGCTTAGCTTAGCATAAAGACTGGAAACAGCGAGCTTGGCTCTATCCAAAGGTATACAATTCTGCCAACCAGCACCTTTAAAGCTCACTAAATAACATCTCACATCCCATTTGTTTAATCTGTACAAAAGTGTAAAAATGACCATTTGTGGTTTTATGAGGGTCTACATGCTGGACATGCTGGGCAGAGACTCTAGGAAGTTAGATATTCTCTGCTTCTCAGAAGAAGAAAGTGATAAAGCTCATTTCCCACGTCCTTAAATTATTCCTTTCAGTAAACACTAAGAATCTGATGACAGTGTGAGTACACAAGTTAATGGGGATTTCTGTGCTGTCATATGCTCTATGTGGAAACCCTGATGTGATTGTGGTTAAAGGCCGTCTCATCCGTTATCTGACTTGTGTCAATAGCACAACTGGTTGCGTGTGCCTGTAGTTTCTCAGTTCAGAGGTCAGAGTTTCAGCAAACATGGCTAAAAATGACGAAATGAAGGTTCAAATGAAGAAATTACACAGAAAAGTTTGCTCTCAATGTTGTGTGAAAGTCTCTGTGAGTACGTATCTATTTTTAGTGTGTTTTGTGTATATCCTGACCAACTGTAGGCTACAGCCATGTAAGGATGCAATTATTTTTTACATGAAACATATGAGTGATTGTATGTGTACATGTGTTTATATAGCACATAGCTTGTAGCAAATAGGGCCAAGCGCTGCCTCCCCGAATAGATGACAGATGGGTTCATCAATCTGAAATATAACACTGTCTGCCATTTGGAGGGGAAATGAAGCATGGCTAGTTGGGCAGAATATAAATGGAAACACTGCTCAACAGTCACAGACGACTCTTTGATTTCATTAATGTATAATGTGAAACCCTGAATGGGGACATCAATTGCACCTGCTGCCTGATGCAGAGAGACACAAGGTAAACTGTCTTGATGCTTCACTCGTAGGGAACATATCACTCCAGTCCTGGCTCCCATCCGTTACAGAATTAATTTTAAGATCTTATTGATTTCTTTTAAATCATGGTCTGGCTCTGCTTTACTCATAGCCCCTTATTCTTCTGCAAAACCCCTCAGATCAGAAAATCAACTGTTGTTAAATGTTCCATGGTCTATAGGCTTAAAGCAAAGGGGGGGGGGGGGGGGGGGGGGGGGG
>JBBPCS010000480.1:11582430-11595624 GCA_037974645.1 Hollardia meadi | reverse complement strand
CTCACTGGAAAAAGCTTTTAAAAACACACCTGTACATGCAGACTGGGGTTGACCCACGTCACCAAAGTTTACCTGACGAAAGGCGACAGCACTCGGAGATGGTGGAAGACTTTGGTTATCTGTAGATGCAGTGACTTTTATATGATCCCCCAAACAACGACTCCTCATGTACAACTAATACGTTGACCAATATTGCTGGCCAACGTGCTCCATGGGCACCTGATGACAGTCTGACCTAGATTCATCATCTTACACTCCATGTTTTACCTTACCTTACTCACCCCACTGACATTTAATGCTGTGTGTGAGTGGATGTTTGTAAGCTCAAAGTATCTGTTATACTGGTATGTGATGCCTGCTTACATAGCTACATGCATGTTGAGTTTAGAGATGGCCACTAATGCTTTAGGTTAGGAGCTACTGTATGTAATGTGCATTAATTTGCAACAAATTGTTAACATGCAGCGGGAATGTCGGTAGAGAGAGAGGCAGGCAGCTGGGTGTTAATTACAAGTCCATTTCAAATAATTTCTTAGACAGGACCCATGAAACAACCCCATCACATCCCCGATGGCTTGCAGCGAAATTATTTACATAATTCAAGTAGGCTAAGATGTAGTTGAGAGCTTTCGCATTATGTAAATGACGGTGTGATTAAGAATATTACCATAAACACAAGTGCAATCATGAAGCGGAAATGCACTAGCAATGCTTGTCTGTTAATTGCACTTGAACGTGGCAGAGTTCAATGATGTTTAAAGGAGATATGAGTTCATTAACATTAATCTAGTGCACAGGTATTTCATATATCGTAGCTTATTATGCTAACAGCTGGGTAATTGCAATGGTGTAGGGCTGCCCTCACTCTCAGCATCTACCTGTCTAACAAGAGTGAAATTGATTAATTGGAGTGCATAAGAATAGAGGTGTCTTGGTTAGTTGGTTGTGCACAGGTAATATTGATATTCTATCATATTAATATCATTAATTCATTTTGTTTCTTAAAAGCTTCATAACTACATCACCCATGCTGCAAGTTAAGGGAGAAGGACATTTGATTTAATACACCTGATGGCAGCAGCACTGTATTTAAAAAGGTTTTCATACAAAATGTCTTATTTGTCATATTTACAGTCTGTCAAATTTCCATTTTGTGTGAAATGATGACAGAGTGACAGAGATGTGGAAAGAAATTATAGAGAAATGATAACAATGTACAAGTCAGGAGATAAGACAGAATGAATAAAATTATAGATAAATTTAATGTAGGCTGGAGCCAAAGTGCAAACAGTGACTGGTATTTTATATCAGAACTACAATAACTGACTGCACAGCTCTGAACCTTCAGTGTGAACCTTTTATACAGTCAATGGTGTGAACAGCGTCACTTCAGTCAGTTAAACTTTGAGATTGGCTTTAAAGTAAAGCCTCATCATTATTAAACAATTATTGTTGTCACTAGACTGAGTGAAAGCAAGTAGAATAGTGGATAGAGCAAAAAGGCGCAAACAAAAGTGCTCTTTTTAAATGTCTAAGCAAGGGTTGTCCTTGCACTTTACATGTGCAGTATGTACAACTGTATCTGACTGAAGAGGGAATTGTATAAATTAGACCAATTACAGCCTGAGTGAAACAAAATAAGACATTTGTGATTAAGATAAGCACATATTTAACTGTTTTCATAGTCTTTATGTAGCTTCAAATATTCCAGTATTATTTATCTGTGATGATGAATATTACCATCATATTTCCTGATATGGAGCGCCATATGGCAACCTTTTATGTATGTATATGTATGTATATTACCATGAAACTATACTGCCCTCTAAAGGTGGAGGGAAGACATTACAGTCTAAACATATTGACATCATTTTCTCATACAAAGCACGCACTCATGTGCATTTTATTATTGTAATAAAGTTTATATATAAGTATTGTCCTCAGTTGCGTTATTATTATTATTATTATTAGTAGTAGTAGTAGTATATTGTTGGCTCTATATTTAAAATTTATTATATCAAAAGTATATTTTGGCCACCAAAACTGTAGTTTGATTTTCTATATGTTAATGTATTTTTAAAAAAAATTCGTACAGTGTGTTATTTGCTCTGTTTTGTATTGTTTTTATTTGTATTGTATTCGTTATTTATTTGTTATATTTAGTTGTCGCAGAAGACTCAAACGACTACACGTCCCATGATCCTCTCTTCGCCCGCCTTCTTTCTTTTTTGTTGTTGTTGTAGGACGAATATTACAAGGTTGTGTCAGGCTTTGAGAACATCGCCCGAAGTCTAGCGCAGCGATCATTAAGGTTCAGAGCTCTCGTGGCTAATTTGCTTTACTTTTAGTTGCAGGGTGAGCTAACAGAGAAACTAATTTGGAAAAACAAATCTACTACTCAAGCTACTTACAAACACATTTCCGTGTTTCTGTGACGTAGTTGTCTGAGCCATGTCTCATTGGTTTTGTCCTTTCCTTAAAGATTTTTCCCGCGCTACCCTCAAAACAATAAACCGAACTGTAAGCTAGCTAGTTATAGCGATAGTTTTGCATAATTTTACGGTGGTACCGGTGCTGTTACTCTATTGTCAGGTCATGCCGTCGTCGAATTATGACTCGGCCTCTTTGCCGGACTTATTACCGCTGTACTATCGCCGGCTGTTTCCCTTCTCTCAGTATTACCGATGGCTAAACTATGGAGGATGTGAGTAGACAGGCTGGACAAGCTAGCAAAAACTAATGTCAAATGACAGGAGTCTTTGTTCCAACATTGTATCCAGTATTTATTCCCTTCGATGCCTGATTAAAGAGCCAACAATACTATAGCGGACTAATATGATATTTTTCCTCTATAACTCAGTGCAGAAGAACTACTTCCAGAATCGAGAGTTCTCCTTCACACTCAAAGATGACATCTACGTCCGCTACCAGTCGTTCAGCACACAAAACGAGCTGGAGAAGGAAATGCAGAAGATGAACCCTTACAAGATTGACATTGGAGCAATATACAGTCACAGGGTGAGACTGCGTGCATCTACTTTGTCTATCACGGTTTTCACATGTCACTGTAAAAAGGATAAAGCTTCATCTTTATTTGCCACCCACAGCCCAACCAGCACAACACAGTTAAGTCAGGAACCTTCCAGGCCCTGGAGAAGGAGCTGGTGTTTGATATCGATATGACAGATTATGATGATGTTAGAAGCTGTTGCAGGTAAAAAAGAAAAAAAAATGGTTGTGTATTTTATTTTGTTAATGTCTGTCACTTCATTCCACATCACTGACATAACGCAAAAATAATTTTAGTGCTGCAGACATTTGCTCCAAATGCTGGACCCTGATGACCATCGCCATTCGCATCCTGGATAGAGCCCTTCGAGGTTTGTTTGTCATTGATTTTTGTTTCAGGCATTTGCTCATGCAGCGCTCCATTGTTGGCAAAATTAGCACAAACACTTTTTGATGTGTGTGATATTCCAGAGGACTTTGGATTCCAGCACCTGCTCTGGGTTTATTCTGGCAGAAGAGGGGTGCATTGCTGGGTGTGTGACGAAGCTGCCAGGAAGCTCTCTGTAGCAGCACGCTCTGCAGTTGCAGAATACCTCAGCTTGGTTAAGGTATTTTAGCTTTTATTTTAATGATTGGGACAGATTTATTTATTAACAGCAGGGTTTTTTTGTTCATCATTTTGTGTGTATCAGTATTTCTCTCAGACTAGAGCCTGTCTGACCAATAAAATGTCCCGTCTTATTTCAAATGAGTACAGTGTTTAGTACCCCAGGAAGTTAGTCATCGAAGTGTACCTGCAACAAATTTATACATCGATTGACAGAAAAACAAGTTTCTATTCGAGTAAGGAAAAACTCACAAAAAAATAAATAGAGGAAACCTCAGGAAGAGCCACAGAGGAAGGGTCCCTCACGAGGACTGCAATAGATCTTGTGCACAGAACAGACCATCAAAATCACAGAATATACAGATTACAATGACTAAGTGTCTGATACATGTAGATTATAAGATGTATGTGAAGAATATGGATCCAAGAGTACAACTAAGCAGCTTGAGGTGAGAGGAGAAAATTAATTGGCAACCATTTGATAATCGAGTAATCATTTTATAGTTTAATTTTTAAGAAAAATTCCAAACCAGTTTTTCAAATATGCAGACTTTTTTGGTCATATGATAGTAAAGTCAGCCAATTAAAACAAAACAATATGAATACATTAGCAATTAAAACATAGATTTGTCATTATTTTGTGACAATTTATCTCGACCAAGCTATTAATCACAAAAATAATTGCAAGAAAAAAAAGAATACAAGAATATTCATAATTTTTTTTGTTTTCAGAATACTTAGGTTAGTAACTGGCTATAACTTGATTTAAATTTTAAAAACAGATTTCGTGTCCTTTTGGGTATATTACCAGTCAGTTAATGACCAAAAACGTAATTTTCCTGATGTGATGTGCTATTCATTGCTGTTTTATAGGGAGGTGAAGAGACGGTGAAGAAAGTTGTTCTGACAGATCCAATTCATCCTTTTATCAGGTAAGAATCAAGTTCAGATCAGACTATCAATCAGATTATTTTCTGAGTGAAGGTCAGTTTAAAGGTGTAACTGTTCTTTTTTGAAGTTCTGTGTTTAAATGACTGTTATTGGAGGTCGTTGACTCTGACGGATGTTGCTGCTTCAGCTGTTAAAGAGTCGAACCTGTTCTCTCAACAGAGAATCTTTGGTAGTGGTGGAGCGATACTTTCCCCAGTATGCACTGCAGGAACAGGATATACTTGGCCGCAAGGAATCTGTAGAAAAAGTGCTGGCCCTCGTGCCTGAAGATATCCTTTTCCCAATCTGCTGCATGTTTGTCTCTTGAACACAGTAGAGTAGAGCTGACAGCAAATGGATAAAAACCTGCATTTTCTTTCTGTCAGATGTGATTCAAATATGGGGATATAATATAATTTTCAGTTTATTTTTCAACAATGCGTTTTCACCATGTAGAAACCTTTTGAGAAAATGACTAGACCTTAACTCGGTGCTTACATGTGAGAAAAGAATTACAGCAGGATTTCCAGAATGAGAAGAAACCTGACACCCGTTGGAAATTGATCAAGGACCAAGCCATTAGGAAACAGGTTTGTAATTCAACTCGTATTACATAATGACGTTGGTTAACCTTTAATTGATTTTTTTTCTTCTTTAAACACTACAGCATTAGGGCTAACGATAAACACACAGGCATAATGATGTATGTTGTTTTTTTTCCCCGCAGAGCACTGCCAAGAAGGGCCAACACTTTGAGAAAGAAATCATGCTGCAGTATTGTTACCCACGGCTCGATGTGAATGTCAGTAAAGGGGTGAATCACTTGCTGAAGAGCCCTTTCAGTGTCCATCCAAAAACAGGTGACCACAAATCTAATGAGATTTAATCAAGATGTGGTAGTGAACAAACTGAGTCTCACTGTGAATTCTCTCTTTTAAACTCTGGCCAGGACGCATTTCTGTGCCCATTGACCTTCACGAATTAGATACCTTTGATCCTTTTGCTGTGCCCACAATCAGGTAAGTTATAATTTAATGCCTCATGCTCTGTTGTGTGCAGTGTTTGACACTCGTCAGAGCTGATGTTATCATTTATTTATTTTTAGTCTGATCTGTGAAGAGCTTGATCGACCAAAGAGAGGCGAAGAGGACAAGAAGTCAGAGGAAATCAAGGAGAACGAGAAAGATGCAACAGAAAGACGAAAGATCAGAGGTGAAATTCTAAAATCTGAATTTCAGCCATTACACACACACACACAAGAGCATTACGATTTTTTTTGTTTCAAAGCTATAAAGAGGTAACATAAAATAATGTGGCAATATTTCCCTGGCTCAAGATGAGGCAAATGTGGTAGGTGAAACATGACTTGTTCAACTGCAATTTATTTTTCTTTAATATGAGGCCATGCTGAATTCTTGTTCCTGATTATCATTAGTAGCAGTATGATTCATTTTTACATAATGAGGCACCCTAACCACCAATAAGAACCAATGAAGTTTTAGTTTCATTGTTTTCTGTACAGATTACAAAAGAACAAGCCTGGCAAAGTATGTTAAATACTTCGATCAGTTCCTGGATGGAATGGCTCATTCGTGGAAAGGAGATCTTCTCAGAAAAAGTGGTATGTTTAATTCTCAGTAAGTGAAATGAGTGTAAAGCGACCTTTTTTAAGAACTTTGTTCTATCATGTAATAAATTTTCTTTTGTCCATTTTCTTCTTTTTTTAGATCTTCAGAAAGAATTCTGAAGTGGACCAACAATCAAATGATACAGAAGAGGTCGTGTAAATAGCTCCTGGTTACTTAATGTGGGTGACGATGCAAAACGTCCTGTTTTGGGGGCTTCATGTTGAAATTTTTTCCACCAAATTTGTTTTGTTATACTGTTATGACACTCATATAAACAATACATAAATAAATCATGTCCTTACTGTGTTGGCTTTTCCCTGTACAATGCCAATTCAATGTCTGCTTTGTTGTTGTTTGTCACTTGTGAAAATAAATTTGGTATTTACGTTCTTTCAACATCTTGTATTCTAGATTTTGAACGGAGGACTTTTACTCGCAGCAGAGTATTTTAACATTGTGTTTTTGCTCATCATGCCGGTGAAGTTGTTGAATAGGACAATAAGATGGGCACTAGGCAAGTTAAGTTATAGGTGCCACTGTGATTTTGATTGTCATTATGGCAGTTATTATTACCAGTGGTGGAAGACATAGGCTTTTCAGATATATAAGTAGAAGAAGAAATGTGATACTGTAAAATAAAAGTCCTGCATTCGAAATGGTGAAGTTCAAGCAAAAGCAAAAACTTAGTATCAAAAGCAAGAGTACTAATAAGCAAAAAAAAAGCCCCTGTGATAGACATTATCATATATTATTGAACATTTATTACTACTACTTTGTATACTGATGCTTAATCTATCACAATTCTTCATAGTTGATAGATGATCATATGTTCTCTATATATAAACTTTATCTCCAAAGTAGCTACAGTTGTCAGATAAATGTAGTACAACATTTCCTCTGAAATGCAGTGGAGTAATAAATAAAACTATTTAAATCAGCCACCCACGGCCAGTAATTTGCTGAGTTGAGGTTCAATATTTGGACGGTTATTTGGTTCAGGGGGCTGACATTTGTAAAAGTAAAAATCTAAAGCATAAAATGTAAATACGCAATTACAAATACTCAAAATTGTATGTAACATGTTATAGTTATGTTAAATGCTGCATTTTCTTTGACATTTGTAAAATAAATATACAATTAAAATACAATAAAATGCTGTTTTTTTTAGAAGTCGCATTCTTATGTACTGTATGTGGGTATGATTTCAATTTCTCACATAAAAAAATATCACTGAATGTGCCTTTAAATAACCCGGAAGAAGAAATCATTGTTCTACACCGGATATTACTGTGAAACTGGGGTTAGAAGTTCTCTCTTACAGCCATCTTGGATATGACGTCCCGAGTCGGTGAGTGTCTCCGCTGATAATCTAAAATCATCCAGCCGTTTTCACATATTCCCGTCTGTACCAAGGGTTTCGTGTGATAAATTAAAATAGGATCATCCGGTCGGTACAGCTATTATTGCTCTTTCGCCCCTCTGTCTAGTGATGGATGTGCTGTTGTATCACCCATTACCGGCTCAAAATGGGGGAACATGACGACCAACGTTATCAGTCCTATAGCAGCCTGTCACGGCCGCAGTGAATTGTGTGACTAGTGATATGAGTTTTTTTTGCGTGACAACTAGCTGGCTACTTAAATCAGTTCAAACTGGGGTGCAAATGTGACTCTAGGCTTGGGTTACTTGCCGTTAGCGTCCCACTTTTGCGGCTGACAGAACCAGTTAGCTAACTAAAGCTAACGTTAGCTAAATGTCGCTTCAATAGAGAGGCTAACAAGTTACAGCATTGGCTCCGTCACCTGTTCAGCCAGTTCTGACAATTGCTAGTATGTGTCTGCATTGGCTAAGTAAAGCTAGTCCGTGCTAAAGTTTGAAGATCCGTTGTGTGCCATGGCCGTTATCACACGGACTTATATACATTTTTTTTAACACCACTAGAAAAATAGTTTGAGCTCATAAACTGTTCTTTTTCCTTATCAGCAACCATGCCTGGTAAAGCCACAGAAACGGTCCCAGTCACCGAGCAGGAGATGCAGCAGCCTCAAGTGGAGACTGGTTCGTATATTTTAGCTTCTCATAAACGTGCATGCAATACTGCATATAAAAGAATGGGGTCCTGGAACTCAAAGAACTTGTGAATTGGTAAACGTATAGACGCTTAAGGCAGGTAATTTGAGTAGAGGAAAAAAGAAAATGCATAATCTGGTAACTAATAGGTTTTTGGAGTTGCTAAACTGCCTGGATTCTTTAGTTAATGTAACAGGTGACAGTTATTTTGACTGTTACCAGCCATATGTTGGGACATTTATGATGGTAGTTTGTGAGGGATTTGAAGTGGCGATATTAGTTGGCTTTGATTGAAAAGAGTAATCCCGGACCCCTCTTTTGTATTTACACAAACTCACAGTGGCGTGTGTTGATTTACAATGACAACTGGATTTAGTGCACAATGCATGTTGAGTGTGGTTTTTCTCTGTGCACTAAAAATGCCTTGACGTTAATAGTAACAGTGGACAACTTTTGAAAGATATAGCTTATTGTACATGGTATACTTTTGACCAAAAATTTGTTACAGTGGTATATCAAGGGAGTTTTCACAGCAGTGAATCATAACTTAAGAATTCAACACACTGTATTCTCTAGTTTTATATGACACATGTTTTTACCAGAATGCACCTTGGTGTTTTCCTCTAGAAATGGTTTGTAATGGGGTGGAGGTGCTTGTGTAGGGGTGAGGCAGAAACTTATACCAGCACAGTTGCTCCAAACACCATAGAAACAGCTAACAGGCTAGCTAATCAGTCAGTAGTAGCTATCCCCCAGCAGTCATTTGTGAAATACAAGGATGTTTCAGTGACGTGCTGAACTGTAAATTAATTAATTCAATTATTAATTGTAGAAGCTGTCACCAAACTGCAGAGCATTTGTTTTGAAATTCTACAATGTGTGTGAGTGTGTGTGCCTCAGAGGACATTATTAAATAAAGCCACCAACAACTTATTTAACTTTAAGTTAAATACTTTTTAGTTTTGACTGCTCTGTAATACTGTTCGAAACTTATAAGGGCGTGTCACTAGTTTAGCTTAAACTGAATATGAAGTTGGGCTGGGTAGGCTACCTCATTGCTGTAGCTATAACAGCTACCGTAGGGTTGAGCTCTTCAACACTTCTCTATGACCATTTCAGGTGCAAACTAATCTCTTCAAAATATAGGAACCTTAACAATGTAGTCATCAGTTTTAATTTGTGGGTCTGACAGTTATATCTTAACCATTAAATCCAAATTACTGAATTTCTTGATATTGCATTTTTGATCATGACTCAGCGCATGATATTGAGCTGTATTGAAAAAGCTGATCTTTAACTTCAGAAAATCTGTTGGGAAAACTACACTGACAGGTATTTACACTAAAAATACAGTTTAACTATCTTGATCTGTGAAATACACCAGTTTAATTGTGGTTTGATGTGTACAGTCTGAGAGTACAGTGTAGAGATTCTTTGTGCACACGAGAAAGCTTGTCAAGTAGCTCATTAGGGTAAAAGGGCAGAGGCAAATATTTTACGTTCTGTTAATCTATGGAGGACACTGGTAAAATAATCATGCTAAGACTGGTAACTGTGTTCACTTCATTTGGTCTTAACATCACAGTCAGTGCAAAGACGGAATACAGAGCAGTTCAGATGACATTTGAGAGGGAAGGACCTCTCTTTTCTAAGTGCGTTTCCTTAATGACTGCTATAGTACTGATGTAGCTTCAACCCTAGATGGGTCAATACTGGACACTACTCAAAATAAGGAGAAGTGTTGGGGTCATTATATTATAGGGATGTGTTTGTGTTGGCATCATGTTGCACAGCCCTCTTTTAATGCTGACCACAATGCATGCAACTTTGAATAAAATGCATTTGAAATCGGTTGCAAAATGATTTTTAGTTAACTATTTGGAAGTTAAACCTGGAGTGTGGGACTTTTTTCATATAAAATAATGTTTGTTACCTTCAATCCCTTGCCAAAGGAGTTCACACAGTGCTCATTAGGCTGATCACCACCGGATAGATCTCTTATGTATAGCAGTATTGCAGAGTTTTTAAGCCAGTGTCTGTGGTGACATTCTCACGCTGGCTCATTGGTAGCAATTGATTGGTTTTCCAGAGGTGGATGGAGGCAATGGAGTAGGCTTCAGTATGGGCTACAACAACTATGTCATAGCCTATGGCTTCATAAGCACATTGACAGTTTTTGTGTAAATATTCTCACTGCTAGAAGAGAGAGACAGAAGTTCGGCAGTATTGACTCCATATAGACTTTGCCATGAAGCAGTGCAATAACTTACACATATTGATCTATCTTATTAATTCAAGGTTTGAGTTTTGGAACTGCCTTTTTGGACTAAAAGAATTCTCCTGTCAATTAACTTGCACTTGACCACTGCATGGAGTTTGACACCAGAATCACCAAAGTTTGACACTCCCCCATCCCCCTCCACCCAAAGTGCTTTTACGTTGGCAAACCAAGAGCCAGGTACACATAACTGAAATCTTCACAAACATGTTTCTTTTCTTGTGTGGAGCACAATTTCTTTTTCACTTCACGGTGGATTTGTGTTGGAAGTGAATTGCCTCCCAGACAACTACTGCGATTTCCCTTCCCCCTGTTACTCCTGTTGCTTTTCCTTTACCAGCTGCAGAAGTATTGAATTCGTCTCCTCCTCCTGAGATGGCTGTTCCTACTGTGAACAAGGCAATCCCTGTAGAGAATCCTCCAGAATCCTCTGTTCCTGGTCAAGAGATTGATTCTGTGAAAGAAGCTAGCCTTAAGGCTACCAGTGATCAACCAAATGGTGTAGCTGATACTCAAGAAATAACCAAGCAAACTGAAGAGATCGTGTCAGTGACATCACCTGTCTCACAGCAAGGGGCGACTGCTGACCCAGTCGGGGATTCAGCTGCTTTGCCAGTTCCTGAAGAGAATGTGCCTTCTGTGGAAACTCCTATTGCATCCTCAGAAGAACCTCAAGCTAATGAAGAGGCAGCCCCAACTCAAGCGGCAGAAAGTCAGGAGTTGGTTGTTGCCGCTGAAGAATCGACCAGCCAAGTGATTGAGCAGATTCCTGTTGAAGTGATGGTCTCTGGAGACGAACCTGGAGCAGTGGCAGAAAAAATTCCTTGTGATCTAAAACATTGTGCTCCCGAAGACGTCAGTGTGACCATTAAAGATGGGAAGGCAACTGATTCCCCTGAGACTGCTTTAGAAGACCCAAGGAATCTTGGACTGGACCCAGCTCAAGATGAGTTATTGCCTGGTGATTTAAATGTCAACGTGGCTACTCAAAATGAAAGTCCTGACAACGAAGAACCTGTTGCGCTTCTCTCAAAGGCCATTCAGTCAAAGGGGACCTCCAAATGTGAAGGCCCACCTCTTTCCACGCGCCCCATGTCAGGTTGGTTTATCCTCTGTAAAAAGCAGGTGTTCCCCAAATTTTTGTCCCGATCTTTTGAATTTTTGACCGGGTTGGGGCTTTGTTTGTTTTTGCAAGTGGTAACATCAACAGAGGTTAAACAAGATCTAATCATTGAGATTTATTGTTTTTCTTAAAATATACAGTAAAGTCCCAGTGTTGCAGTGTGAGAGTTTTCTAAATGGCTTAAGGCCTTTCTGCTGTCTCTGTTACAGTGGTATTTGTCCGGATGTGTCAAGACTTTGAAGTTTTTACATGTTAGTCTGCATCCGTAGTTCTGTAATCTTTGCTAAAAGGATAGTTATAATTTTTTGTTTTTTATTCCATTTCTATAACGCATCAATAGTTACTGGGTTAATTTATTTGGCCAGGTGTCGGTCAGTTCTACCTCAAGTAGAGCAGGTGCATTTATGCACTAATGTGTAAATAACATAGCCCTTGCTATGTGCAAGTGTGTTATTTCATCATGATGTGGTATGCATTGCAAATATGATTTTGTCCTGAGTGCATCTTGACTAAATATAGAATGCAGTTTTCTGTGAGTATGTACAATGCATTTCGAGTGGGAATTTGCATCAAATTATAAAGTTAGGCAGGAGTGTCTTTTCCTAACCCTAAGCAAGGAGTTTGCATCTTGGTTTGTGATCATTTAACCTGCATGCGTAAGAATTCCCCTTCCCGCCCAACATATTTAAAGACTTTTTTTCTATTCAGCTACACCTCCTGCCCCAGCTTCCTCCCAGCAACCTCAAGCAGCTTCTGCCTCTGCAAAGCCCAAAGGCAAAGATGCCAAGAGTGTGCAGGGTTCCTCTGCCCCAAAGGCTGTCCCTGGCAGACGAAAACGCTCTTCTATGTCTGCCTCTTCCTCTTCTCCTACCTCACCAAAATCTACTTCCTCTTCTACCCCCCTGTCACCCATGCTGTCTCCCCTAGCTTCCACACCTGATAGCTCTTCTGCTAATCAGGCTAACTGTTTGACCCCAAAAGTTGTCAAGGCTGGCAAACAAGGAAAGGCTAAGAAAGGAGAGGCATTTGTGCCTGCTCCTGCCTCTGGGGAGAGCAAGGTTACAGCAGCAAATAAAAAACAAGTGGAGGCTAACCCCAAGCAAACTGTAATTGAAGCTAAACCTGCCCCAGTTGAGCCAAACAAACCCTCACCGGCTTCTACAAAGCCTGCTGCAGCCCAAGCTGCTTTTAAAGTTACCTCAAAGCCTGCTGTGGCAGCTCCAGTTTCATTTTCAGATACTGTTGCCTCTAGCCCTCCAAAATCAGCTGAGGTTAAGATCGCTTCGGCAAAAGCTGTTCCAGCTACTGCAGTTGCTGATGATGATCTTCCCCCACTTATCCCACCTGAGAAGCCAATTAAAATGACAGCATTCATACCACCTGTTGAGAAAGAGGGTGCAAAACTTGATACTGCTATTGCTCCTGTAGAGGTTACCAAGGCTGCTAAACCAGCTCCAATTAAAGCTCCTAAACCAGCCCCAGAGGCCAAACCTGCTCCCGTTGAGGCTGCTAAGCCAGCCCCAGAGGCCAAACCTGCTCCCGTTGAGGC
>JBBPCS010000480.1:11531202-11582330 GCA_037974645.1 Hollardia meadi | reverse complement strand
CCAGAGGCCAAACCTGCTCCCGTTGAGGCCGCTAAACCAGCCCCAGAGGCCAAACCTGCTCCCGTTGAGGCCGCTAAGCCAGCTGCAGAGGTCAAGTCTGCCCCTGTTGAGGTTACCAAGCCAGCCACTGTGAAGGGCACTAAGCCAGTTGGTGAGGCTGAATTGGTTGAGGTTAAGATGGCACCTGCTGAGGTTGCCAAGCCTTCCAAGCCAGCAGCTGAGCTTTCGTCTGCTCACTCTAAACCTGCTCCAGTTGAGCCCGCTGTTTCTGCCCCTGCTCCACGTAAACTCACATTTGCTGAGGCTGTTGCCAAACCTGCACCTGTTAAGGTAATCAGTACAACTCCTTCTGAACCCATCTCATCACCCAAACCTACCCCCACACCTGTTAAAACCCCAGCCAAGGTGGAGCCTGTGATCAAGAATGACAAGGGTATTTTCTTCTTTCCCTCCTTTTGTCCTAATCTGTTTATACAACTGTCACAGCATTGTGGGCACTGCTCAGATGCTTGGATATGTTGTTTAAAAGCCAAGGTTGTAAAGTGCATTAGCTTTAAATTTTTAACTTGTTCCAAGATGCCACCTAATTGTTGACATGGATGTTCCTGTCAGTTCTGTTGTTATATATTGTAAGATATGTTAGGCAGTTTGATCATTGTCATGATCATTTGTGTGATATGTCTCATGGTTGATTTTTAATTAGTTATGAAGTCAATCTGATAGATGTGGTATTGGATAGGAAGTTGTTTTCAACATATTTCAAGTGCCAGGTATTTTAGATTTGAAGTTGAAGAGCTTTAATCACAGTGACCCTTTTGCCACAAAGTTTGTTAACCTATGTGTTAACTTGAAATTTTCAACATGTTAGATGGATGTAGTTCATCAGGTAACAACAAACATACTGCATTTTGAATTACCTAACCTATTTTCATTCCCCAGGATTGATGCAGCAAATTTTCATAATAACTTAAAGTAAAGTGTGCAAATATGTAATAGGTGGCATGTTTTGACAAAAAATTTCTGTTGGTGGTTTTTGTAGGATCCGGCACAGAGTCAGACAGCGACGACTCAGTCCCTGAGCTGGAAGAACAGGACTCTGCACAGACACAGACACAGCAAGCTCAGGTGAAAGTTCAGTCTGCATCTTGTGTTCCCTGGTGACTTGAACTGAAACAGAAAAGATCATTATTATAACTTATGTTTTGTACAGATTGTTTTTCCTTTACTCTTCTATGATGATTAACACAGTGACTTTCGTTCTTCTGAGTCAACTGAAGCCAGCCTTTCTGTCCTGAGAAGAGAATCAATTTTATATCAGCTCATATTTAAACTCATTTAATTTCTGTTAGTTACATGTTACCATAAAAAGTGGATGATGTTCTGTGTTTTATAGCTTGCAGCAGCTGCCGAAATAGACGAGGAACCTGTCAGCAAAGCCAAACAGAGCCGCAGTGAAAAGAAGGCAAGAAAGGTAATGATCTTACATTTCTTACTTGTGTCATGAATGGAGTTGGCGCTTCTCTGCTTTTTTGTAATGGTCAAAATTGGCCATGTGTGTAAAATCACTTGTGTTTCTTGCAGGCGATGTCAAAGCTTGGTCTCAGGCAGGTAACAGGGGTCACTAGGGTCACTATTCGCAAGTCAAAGAACATCTTGTTTGTCATTACCAAACCAGACGTCTACAAGAGCCCTGCATCAGACACATACATCGTCTTCGGTGAAGCCAAGGTATGTAGCAAGCAATGATACTAGCTACCTTAATCTTTGTCCCCGTCTTGTCTCTTTTTAATAAGGCACCAGAATACTAATTGAAATATTCAAATAATGATACCATGCAGCTGTTGCATTGATTTCTCATTTTACTCCCTTTGTGCCGTAGATCGAAGATCTTTCCCAGCAAGCTCAGCTGGCCGCCGCAGAAAAATTCAAGGTACAGGGAGAAGCTGTATCAAACATCCAGGAAAACACACAGACACCAACAGTACAGGAGGAGAGCGAAGAAGAAGAGGTAAGATGCAGTTTGTTGAAGTGAAGATGGATACATATGAATATGCAAACTTTGTTGTTATATGGCATAACAAATAACTTCATTGTTTTTATAGGTTGATGAGACCGGAGTTGAGGTTAAGGACATCGAACTTGTTATGTCACAAGCCAACGTGTCACGGGCGAAGGCTGTACGCGCCCTGAAAAACAATAACAACGACATTGTCAATGCTATTATGGTAAGATTTCTAATAGTTTTTCTGATGGTTTAGTCATTAGTCAGCAGGCCATTTTAAATGGTTTGCTCAGATCTGTGTAGATAAATGTGTATAGAGAACTCTTCAGTGATGATTATACAGTGACTTTCGTTCTTCTGAGTTTCATGAAGCCAACATTTCTGTACTGAGAAGAGAGAAATTATTAAAATTTTGGGAAAAACCTTCTTAACAAATATGCTAACAAACTTTTTATTCCCTTTGCAGGAGTTGACGATGTAAGGCCAGGGTCCCTGGCAACATGGGGTTGAAGAAAGGTTGCTGATTTAAGCTCGTTTATACAATTTATACCCAAGATGGAAATAAAGTTGTGGCTTGATAAATGATACTTTGATGTTTTTGCACAATTCATTGGGAAATTGGGTGGGGTTGCGGGGGCTTCTTGTTGTAGTTTTGTCACAAGATTGATTCTTTACCTGGTCAAGGTGGGAGTAGGGTGGGTATTCCTAGACGGAGTATTGAACCCCAGCCATGAAATTACTAGAAATATCAATTTTTAATACAGAAATCTGAAGGGTCTTATAATATTGAATAATTTGACCTGAAGGACTTGTATGAAATGTGAGAAATTGAAGGGAGATCTTACTTTTCAGAGGTCTATGACTTCTAGCAGTTACAAGGGGCACAATCGATTTCCCACCGAGATGTGCAGTAGAAGAATTAAGTACAATCAAATGTAAATACTCAAGTACTGAAAATAGGTGGAATGCAAGTGGTATTGTTGGTGCTACTGTGGCAAAGTTGGCCAGATCACTTTTTACAACACGAGTCAAAAGCATCAGTTAATTCATTATTTTTGGCCTACATTAACTATGGAGCCAAAACTAACTTTGTAAAGAGAAATGGATAATTGACAAAATGACAGTCCAAGTTAATTGAAGACTTTGGGGAGGGGGGTGGCATAGACCACATAACTCGCAAAATTGGCAATATGAGAACAAAGTTTAAAGTCTCCCTCAAAAATGTGTTTTGTTTTTTCTTTATTTGGATTGTTGACCTTCACTGTGCAGAATGATATACTGCATTTTAGATTTTTTGTATTTACAGAGATGAACTTGTGACATCACAACTAGTTAAAGAAGCCAGTCCTTGTCCAAAGTGCAACTTGCAGTGGACATACACTGAGAATGGGCCCATCAGTGAGGTAGTCGACATCTTGGATGTGAGGGAGAAGAAGTAGCTGTAGATTGAAACATTTTTTAAATAGGTAATTTAACTGTTTGTTGAAAACTGTGAAGCACATTCAAAGGAGAGTACTTCTGTATTTTAAAAAGATGATTGTAGTGGATCTTAAACCACTTAAAGACAATGCTATAGGTGAAGACAAATGGTAGAGAGGATGTTAAATGCCTGTTGCATTCATGAACCAGAACAAAAATGTCATTGGCTCTCACTTCACTACCTTGGTGGACTGTAATTACATTTACTCAAGTACTGCAAAAGTTTGAGAGAAACTTTTTGTTATAGAGAAGCAAGAGGTACTTCCCTGATAACTTTAGTTTTGTTAATTTTTGCCTTATTTTTACTTACTATTTATTACATTTTCAAAAACCATGTACCTCCATATTAGGTGATATTTCAATGTGACTTTTTTTTCTGACAAACTTAAGTCTTCCTAAATGGATTGAGAAAACTCTCCTAACTCTTTAAAAACCCTTTTGGATTAGCTTTTTCAGCACATTCAGTTCACCATGACAAACATTTGACACGCTGCAACCTATGGTCAACTCAGAAGTCTGTCACTATATTTTTCAAAACATGAAAAATCATTATATAATCTATCTTCTATATCTATCTGTAATGCTTTGTTCAATGGCCATGAAACTTGACACAAACATTCTGTAGCCTGTCAGTATTAAGTCTTTCGGTTTGGTTCAGATCCATCAACGTTTGTGTTCAGTGATACATTTTATGTTTTGGTACATACAATATTTTTTATTTCATCTAATATTTTAACATCCCACCAAAATGTTAGATAATATACTTTAAGGCATCAGAAGGATGCCTGATTTTCTTCAGATTGTTATCCCCAATGGCTGTATTACTGTGATTTTTCTAAGTTGGTAACTGTGACAATCTTTGCCTTAAAGTATACTTCTCAGTCTTTGTATCCACCCCCCCTTCCTCTCCTCCTCCCTGTCATTCTGACAGCAGGCTTCACACCTACTGTAAGCCCTTCCCCCAAAACGTACACACACCTTTCAGTTTACCAGCTAAATGCAAACACCTAGCCCTTAGCCCTTGAACAACACACTACCGTCTTTACCTTTATGTTTTTTCTTTTATGTGTATATAACTGTTTTGATTGCAGATGGTCTTCCCCAGATACAAATTTGAACTTTCACCTATTTGTGATAAAATGACAAGTCATCATGTCCGAATGAGGTAACTTGTAGAAAAAAGTAGAAAGACATTTCAGTGTGCTTTGAATTTGATATTTCCAGTATAGATGTCTCAAATCCTAGTTGTCATCACAGACAGCCACAGATCAGGTGTGAAAATTAGACAGGGGACAAAATTATGTTTTCTTTCTAAAAATATCTCAATTGAGATGACACAATTCTGTGCTGTTTCATTGTCTAATATGGGTTTATTGACTTACTCTTACCTGAGAAACACTATCAACGGTGGAAATGTGGCCATGGAAAAACAAGTTATAGCAATTCAAGTGTACACGGTCAAATCTGTCCCATATTTCATATAAAATGGAATTCAAGGCCATGGATTCATTTCAATTATAGGCTATTGATAGTCACCCTCTGGCAACAGGAAATTAAATGTTTTATATTTTAAAGTAATCCTTCTACTGGGTTGACCAGATCCAGTTCGAATGTGGCCACAGAAGCCTTAAAACTGTGAGGATATTTTATTGTGAAGATTGTGAGTACCTTATCCAATCAGCCCCAAAATTTCACGTTTGTTTAACGACCCGACGTGAAGACATCTGCATACCACTTAGGTGTTGTACTCATTGCGCCACCTCCTGGCAACAAGAAGTAAGCCTTGTGTGACAATCATCATTCATGTACCTATCATCATACATATACTTAATATACTGGAACAAAGTATAATTTGTGGGTGTTGTGGGGACGTGGTCGCGTCATGTTATGACGCCACTGCTTGCAGTTTTATTTTGTATTGTTTTTTGTTTGTTTTTATTTATTTTTTTTACAATTACTGCTAAGTGAATAGAGCTTGTTTGGATTAATCAATAGGTTAATATGAAACTATTCTATTAAAAAAAATTGATTTTTTTTATTTTTATTTTTAAAATTTTCATTTAACGATTTTATTTCATTTTATAGACCAAGTGATTATTCGAGAAAATAGTAGGTAAATGAATGTGGAGATTAATCAACAATTACACTAAATAATACTTTATTTTCAGCAGCCTATGATAAATTAGTGGCTAAAAAATATTGTAGTAATGTTACAGCCGTATTATTAGCGATTGCAAGTACCCCACGCCGTGTACACATTCGTATTTTCTTCCACCCTTACCAACCGCAAATCCAGTTTCATATACAAACTGTTCGTCCATGAATGGGTGATCTGAGGTGATCAAACTGGGTGGTACAGAGACCGTAGCAAATCACATTAAATTTGATCCACAGCAGATTATACGCTGCCTCCCTCGCATCACCCGCAGCTGTAGCTGAAAGCTCTAGAAACGTCTAGTAACGTTACGTTCTAACTGCGTCAGTACTGCCATTCTCATCCTGGGATACGCACAAGATCTGGAGTAATTGTCCACACGGGGTAGAGGCGTTTGCACAGGTTGTTTGTGGGCAACATTCCTTCTCTTGCAGGCATTACAATTGTTTTCACCAGACTTTTTTCTTAATCTGCGACAAAGAAGCTCACTTCACGCCAAGACATGTAAGTTGAGCAAAGTTAACACGAGGTTACCTCGGACGTAAAGTGCAACAGTAAATCCTGCTTAGCTAGCTAACGGTATCAGTGTGACAACATGCTTTTTCAAAGGCGGGAGGCTGGCCTTGCCTCATTGAACTGTAAACTAACGGCAACTTGCTACCTATTTAGAACCTCATAGACAGGGTAAAAGGACCCAATGTAGGGTCGCTGTTATTTTATCAGACCTGGTGTCCCAGAATTAGCAGAAAAGGCGCCTACTTTTGCCCATGAAGTGGGTATGAAATGGGTCCGGCGCACCGCATGGTTTAACGCAATGGCTAACGTCAGCGTTGTTAGCTTGGCTAGCAGAGGCTAGCAGCCTTCGTCTGGAAGGCTATCATTAGATTGGCATGAGGTCTGTGAGAAGTCTTGATTTCCGCGTCATTAAAGTAATCGGGACCTCTGTGTTAAATACAAAGCCAACCATATCAGTAGATCGCGGCTTCATGTCAAAGTTTAACTAGTCAACATTTGTACTTAACGCTAGCCTCCCTATACTACTTCGGTTGGGTCGAAATAATTTGTAAGAGGATTTGGCTAATGGTGCCATCAGTGCAACGCCAAGAGGAATAAAGTGTCAGCAAACATGCAGATGAAGAAATCGCTACCAGAGCTTGAAAATCTCTTATCAAACTTATCAATTAAAAAGGGGTCCGTTAATCGTTATTGATTAGGTTGTAACCACTAACATCTGTACTAGAACTATATCACTCGTTGTAAACTGTAAAGTTTGTAATAATCGGGGAGCAATGACATTCAAAAATTTATTTATTTTTTCTCCCAATGTGAGTAAAAAGATCGGGGTTTCTTCCACGTTCTTCTCTCATCTCTTAAAACGACACTTGTACTACACCGCAACTTACCATACCAGTCGGGAACACTTGAATTGAGCATCACTCATTTTTTTGATGGTGAACTAATATAAGTGCCACCCAGGACTTGATAAAATATGAATTGAGCATGATCATGGTAAGGTAAAAATATTACAATAACATTAATCATATATAAGTAAACCCAAGCTGAACCATCCAAAACGTTTTTTTCAATTTGACCTCACATTTTAATATGCACAGATGTTTTACTATTAAGGCTATTGATACATGAGCACACTGTAACTGGATGCTCTGTGGTAACCTGATATAGAGGCTGTTGTGTCTGAAGACTTGCCAACCTGTCACCAGCACTAGTTGCCTCTATTATGTATTTTTTATGTAAGTTGTGGGTCTGAGGAGCTGTACTATTATCCAACACATAGGAAAGTTTGGTAATTGTGTTAGTATTTAACTAGATTCTTGACATTTTGTTTAAAGCTTTTTCTAAAGGTACCAAGAGCTGTACTTTGAATGGACATGGTGAATTACAACTGGCTACTCCCTCTTTCTAGAAAACTATGTACGACTTTAGTTCTCTAACAGGCTGTTTATATGTGCTGATGTTCTGATATCCTCTTTCTTCACAGGCATCCAGCAACTGCCAAGTGGTACGATACGAGGGACTTCGTTTTTATAGAGTTCTATGTTGCCGACAGCAAAGATGTTAAAGTCAATTTTGAAAAAGCAAAGTGCGGTTTCAGGTATGTCTGCCTCATGTTGGTTCTTCGTAATTTAACCATAAATTTCTTGTTAAATGTATTATTGTTGGGTTCCCTTCTTACTATCTATTTTTGATGAGTAACCTGCATTTGTTGTTCTATTCTTCACAGTAATTCTTTAATTGTGTTTTTTCTTTCTTTTTTTTCCACAGTTGTATTACAGGAACTGATGATGTCAAACATGAGAATGAAATAGACCTGTTTGAAACCATTGATGAAAATGTAAGTTATCCAGAATGCCTGTATCTTTGCTTTGATTAATATTGTTTATTATTATTTAGACTTTATTGCAGGTTCCACCGTAATTGACAACATTTTTTCTACCTCAACACAGGAATCCAAACATAAACGCACAGATCGCTCAGTGTTGTGCTATTTACGAAAAGCACAGCCAGGGAAGGTATGGCCGAGGCTAACAAAGGAGAAGGCTAAGGTCAGTTGGACAAGCACAGTCATTAAATTTAAAGAACACTGTATATCATAAATTTTAAATGGTATAAATAGTTAATAGTACGATACTGTTAATTGATGCACAACATTATAATTTCATAAATAATAGTTTATTAAATGCATCAAATAACTATAATGGGAGACATGGATTTTGTTTTCACAGCTGAGTTGGCTCAGTCTTGACTTCAACAACTGGAAAAACTGGGAGGATGACTCGGATGAGGAGATGGGAAAATTTGATCAATTCTCAGATGTAAGCGCTTTACATTGATTACTATGGGTGAAGTAGTTCATAATTGCTTTTAATACCATTAGCCTAAGTCACAAACAGACCCACCAACAAACGGCATTTGGCTTCAAGGCATAATGTAAGCTTAAAAGAATGCAGGTAGAAGACAATATTATGGGATATTATGTCAGACAGGAAAAAATGGCAGTAATATTGAAATGGGACTTTATATTGGGAAAGGAACCGTAATCTATACTGGGAGATAAAAAATTTGGTACACCCATATAATCTAGTTTTTGCTAGTAGTTATAAAGTGCAGTCGGGAAATTCAGCTATACACTTCTGCGTAGAGTAAAAATGAGCCATCCTAATATGAGTTTTGTTTTAGCATTTGTTTAATAATGCAATAAGAGTAAATGATGTGGCTTTGGTTTAATATTACAGATGATGAACAACATGAGAGGTGGAGATGACCTACCAGATGTAGACGAAGCTGAGGACGTAAGAATAATTTATTTGTACACTTTATCTCTACACATTAAGCTCATGTTCACTAATGAAAAATGATTATAAAGCAGACGTTAAATCGGTATCAATAAGGGTTCATCTGATCTGTTCATCTGATCTTTTTTGTCTTAGGATGAGTCTGCAGATAGTGATGATGAGAGTAAGTATTTATGAACCCTTGTAAAATAAAATAAAAAAAATTACAATTGTTAATGACTTTTGAGAATATATTTGTTGTGATGTGGGGTTTAATGTTATTTCTGTCCATTTTCAGACCTGCCAGGTTTGGACTAGAAGACTGTAAGACTGGAAAGAAAATGGAAGAACATAGGGCAAGAGGAATCAAAACAAATGTATATCTTGAAATTGAAGGCAGTGACAGAAAACTGTACATATGAGTCAGTAGCCATATTTAAATCCATAGCCTCAGCTCCAAACTCTTGACCGATCAGTCCACTGAAGGTTGATATGCATGGTATTGTATAGAGCAGCTATCTCCACTTCCATTTGCTGTACTGCACCTTTTGGGTATCTTGTTTTATTGTTAAATATTACAAGTAAGCACACATTATTTGTTGGAAACGCTGTATAGTTGTCCTCAACTGAGCAATATGTGTTAAGAGATTTACAATTTGTTTTCAAATGAATTGTGGTTTAAAAAAAGACTAGGCCCACCCATTCCCAATGTTGTGGTTTTAAGTTAGTCAACCAGTGTAGTTTATTTCATTATTGAAGAAAACACTAGCTATGTACATCAGAAGAGTTGGATGCATATACTGATTGGGTTCCTCTAAAGCCTTCCATGTGCCGTGAATTATCCAGGAAGCCCATTTTTGTTTCTGTGGCTTAACTTTCCAGCTTACATGTTTCCCTTCACTTCTTGTTTAATGTCTGTAAAATTGGAATATTCTGAAATGATTGCAGAAGTATTTGCATCTTCCCAGTTCTCCCCTACTTTGATCATCTAAATGAATTGTCACATATTTAGTATCTTAACAGTTCTTCTCTCCACACCCACCTAACATGCACACTCATGTTAGACTGCAGAAGAAGCAAGATGAAATGTTTTGCAGCTGATAATGAGGCCTGAAGCTTCGTTGGGCCTCAGAGTAATTTGGTTTGTTGCTATGCTCCAGGTTCTTTCCGTGTATTCATCTAGAATGATCCTCCCTTGTCGGTGAGGGGGTGTCGGAATGCTAGGCGACATGTAATGACCAAATTATATTTGCACTGTCAATAAAATGTACGGGGTGACAAGTGATGTTAAATTACAGTGGAAATTCTTTTTTTATCGTCTACATCTTTCTAATAAACTGTTTAAGAATGATTTTAAACGCCTTTTTTCTTAAATAACATTTGACTTGTGTATTATTAATTTTCCCAAATTATTGTACCTTTTTGTCGAAAGGGGGAAGCATCATTAGTAGGTTTAACTCTGCAAATATCATTGGAAAATGGATAATTTTGGACAATACATAATTGTTTGGGGAGTTGTGGGAAGTTGGGTTTCTAACCTTATTGTAACATGTATTCTGGCCAATGTAATCGTGAAGCTTTATGTACTTATATTTTCACTGAAATATATTTTGGATAACGTATTGAAACCATCGTAATTTTTGAGAATTTCTTTGCTTATAATTGGTCACTGTAAGAGCATCTCTGGGTTGTAGAGTTGAGTGATTATAGTGTGGCATATTCCTAATGAGATACAATACTGCCCCTTTTATGTTGTCTAAACTCAGCAGTAGGTTTTAAACGAGCTTACTATTGTTATATTTAATAGATATAATCTTATTTATAACACATTATTTCTACATGAGTATGATTTTGTGGGGCTGTAACTCTGACTCCTACATCATTCGGCACTAGGACCCAGACACCTCCAGGCTCCTCTCGGCCCAGATAAATTAGCATACTTCCTCTTTAGGCCTGATTTCCTCACTGTCATATCCGAGAAGGTGACTGTAATATGCGATACTAGTTTCCTGTTGTCACGCCTGAACCACGTTTAAAATAAAAGCGTAGATTACACAGTCGTTTTGTACCTCTGACTCTGGCGTGAATTGTCATTACATACTTTAAACCAACTCTCGTTAGATTTCATCAAAACTTGCCTCCTTAGTCAAACCCATCCTGTGATTAATCGTTCATTTAAAGATTTTCACCAAATACAGGCAGTATTAACACTGGCCATTAACCGCTTTGTTAGTTTTCAACAGTGGTGGAAATTCACTTTATTATTCAAATACTTAAGTACTATTTGAGTATTTCTATTCTGTTCCATAAAGTAAATTAAACTACCTAACGTTTTATATATGTGTAGTAAAGGGCTTACATTAATGCATCAGTAATTATGCAATAATATATAGTATTAAAACTAACAAGGAGCGTTCCTCTCTTAAAATGAGTAATTTTGAATTTGTATATTTAATTTTTTTTAATTTTTACTAGTAATAGCAAATAGTAATGTAGTCGTTATTATTAACAAAATACAATTATAACTGTATTATTGAGTATAGGTATTGTTGTTATTGTTATTATTTTGGGATTTTCTTGTGAAGTTTCATTAATAAATTTAACCGGATGTGTACGTGGTTATCTTTGGGACTTTTACACTGCTACTGTTCGCTCGGTTCTGTGATCATGGCTGCACTACACCACACCAGCCATGTTTGCTAATTTAAAACCCAAAGGTTAGGGAATAGTTGTTTATTATTTGTGCCATCTGTGCCATCTTCACCTGCATATCCGTTTAGGCGAAGGTTTAGAGACATCTGCGCCTTCGAAATCCAAGGATTGAAAGGTTGGATAGCTTTAACTCATATATCAGCGAAACTTTTGATGCTGGCGGTGAGGGAAGATGATGCTCTACAAAAAAAATTGTCTGTGTGCGTGCAGCGTAAACAATGTAACTTCATCTGGCTGCTAGCTAACGTTAGCCCATGAACAAAAGGGAGCACGCCTCCATCTGTTAACAAACGAGTCTGAGTTAGTTAACGTTATTCATTATCAACAGACCGGCCAATATTGATTTTCATCCGCGGCTATCTCTATCGCTGATGGGCACCATGGATCCAAACCAGCGTGGTTGCGGTACCTGCGATCTGGCTATTGGCTAACTTCGAAGCTTAACTACCGTACATACTCTGGGTAAACGTTAAGGATGCTATAAGTTAGCTGTCTAGCTAGCGTGTGTTAGCTAGGTTCTATTGTGATGATTTAGCTAAATAACCTTGGAACCGGAGCGGGGAATATTTTTTGCCCGATGTTTAACGCTAAAGTAAACGCTCCGTACAGCCTCTTGATAAGCTGAAGTCATATCTAACATTAACTGTATCAGTTGTTAGCACAGCTGACTAGCAGCGCTTTAAAGTGGATTGTTCGTTTGAGAACGAAGCTAGTGCGACTTAGCTAGCGCGGTGCTCGCTGTTGCGACGGCCTTGTTGAATTAGGAAATCAAGTAGCGTTATCTATAGAGGGCTACTTTTGTATTACAGAGGTATGGAAGTGCTAAACAGCGAGTGGTAACAGTCCTTCAGGCCTCGCAGTGACTGTAAAATATTCTCGCTAATCCCACCATTGTTAGTTGGCCGAGGCCACCGGGTCTTGAACACTGTTTATGCGACTATGCCTGCTTGGGCCGTATATTTATCGTGGCAGATTGAGGAGGATGTGATCATGTTAGCAGCGCCTCATCAGCGGTAATGATGAGCTTCTATCGTAATATCCAGATTGTCCATTACGCTTCGCTAGGGCCTGGCATCTGCTGTTCCTGGCTGCGACATTTTGACGGTTGTTGTTGGAACGAAATGGTGCTGTCACAAGCTGCAGTTGACAAAAAATAATTTAGGAGACATTGCTGGACGAATTCTACCTGTTACGTAGCTTCTTCGAAGCTGAACGAAAATAAATGAAAAATAATTAAGTAATACATTTGTGAATCATGATGCGATTCATATGGCGCACAGACATCTTAGCCCCGCAATTACATAACTGCTGTACATTTTAGATGAACATTGAATATTAGAGTGTAAATTTGTGTATTTACTTTTTCGGTTCTTTTTGTTTTTAAGATGGAGTCAAATAATCATTTCAACTATGGCACCCACTCCTCAGCAAACTCAGGACTGAAACTCTCCTCAGGGGATTCTCTTTATACTAACGGGTCCTCCATGAGTTTTCCTCAGCAGGGGAAGAGTGAGTATTTTTAGTCTTTAACACTGTATCAGAGTACAAATAAAATGAGCCTTATTGTGAAAACTGATGTCAGTTTATGTACTTTATAAAACCAGACTGCACTTTTTCCTTTCACCAGACTTATTAATTCTTTATTCTGATTGTCTAACCTATGTCAGTGCTACAAGTCAACAAACAATATTTTACTAATGCAGATGTAACATTTTTTTTAAAACTTGACTTCATTTTGTATCCAACAGATATGAATGGCGAAATGAATGTGAATGGCGCCGCTACTGTACTTGGGTCCGGTGTGCCTGGTTCCCACCCACCAACAGCTCCTTACCCACACATGAGCAACCACCACCAGAGCAGCATGGGCTATGACTACTTGTGGGGAGGACACCCTCAGTATGGTCCAGCCATGGGCACCTCTCCTGGGCATGGGATGCACCAGAAGCAGCCTACACCTGGGATGGTGCAGCCTCAGTCACAGCACCACTTTCAGGGTCATGGACAGTTCCAACTGAATGGGGGTATTGAAAGCTCCCGCCAGCCCCCTGTGGCAGGCCCACCAAACATGCCTCTTACTGGGAGTCAGTACTGGAACAGGAGTAACCCTGGCCCACAACAGATGAGTTATAATTCCCACAGTATGTATGGGACCTACCAGAGTCAGACACATCCTGGAATTACTCCGTCACAGCATCACCAGCAGCAGTCCTTACAACCACCCCCGCATCAGCCGTCACAGCAGCACCTCCATTCTCATCGTCACCCACCCCACCACCACCAGCAGCACCAGCAACCACAACATTATGGCATGATGCCTAATGGGATGCCCTACTACCAGCATCAACCCCAGCACCCGTCCCTGCCATCTCCCCAGCAGCAGCAGCAGCAGCCACCACAGCAGTCTCAGGCCCAAGGCCAGGCTCAGATGATGCCCCCAGCTGCCCAGAATTTTACTCCTCCCCGTGGCAGCCCACAGCACCACAGTTTAGGCAAAGGGGGCACAGGCAGCCCTCTTCCTGTGGGGATGTCCTCAGTAACATTGATGTCACCGTCAGCTGTGCAGGATAGTGGATCACCCAAGGGCCACAACAGGGAACGGAGCCCCCATGCTAGCAATGTTGGAATATCTACTGTCATGCAAGGTGACCACTTTACACTTAGAGATGTGTTTGTGGAACTTTAGGACTTATTTGATTCTGTCAGTCATTTGGCGTTCTTCATGTTCCATAAAAAGGAATTATATATAGTTGTGCCTGGAATTTCTTAGTTCTGCACTTTGACTGCACTACTGTATTTCTGCCATCCATCTAAGTTTTATTTCCTCATAATTGTTTCTCTACTTTACATTTTCTACTTTAATGATACTCCCACAGTCATGTGGTTTTCTTCCTCTTTGGTCACACTTGGCCTTGCCATCCCAGCTGCTGATCATATTATAACATGTCTCTTCCTGGTTGCATTAGTTTTCCATGGCTTCTCATGTTCTCTCAGTTATTGTTGAGCTTAAAACAGCTAATTGTTAATTATTGTGATAATTACTAAAATCATGTAAGGATTTCCTTTTTTCATTTTATTATATTTATATATATATTATTGGATTTTTTTTATATAAGTCTTACATGATAGTAAACTGACTATCTTTGGGGTTTACACTTTTAAGCAGACAAAAGTAGACAATTCAATTTTCAGCTCTGGGAAATTGCAATGGGCACTTTTCACTATGTTTATAGAAAAAAACAGTTTCAAGAAAAATGACAAATTAATCAATAATGAAAATGTTAAGTTTCAGCCCTGCTAGTTATGTCTTTGCACATCAGTGTCTGATAATGGGTCAGTCTCACTGCCAGTGCCCAGTAGTTGGATAGTGCCAAGATTCAACCAGCAGGTGCCACTGTTTGACTATGTAAAACTGTATGGACTGCTACCGAGGTCATTTGCGAGGTATAACTCATGTCTACTGAGCTTCCCTATCAATGAAATGTAATTTATTTCCCTATATAACATTATCTTCTCTTTCAGGGCATCCAAGAGAAGCTGTCAAGGAGGTAGACACAAGCTATAATGGCACAGAAAGGGGACTTATTGGCCAGAGGCTACCTACAAGTGACAGTTATCAACCCAAACCTGTGGGACCTACAAGTGATTATTGTCATCATTCTGAACAGCCAGCAGCTCAACATCCAGAAATGGCTTCTTCTCCCCGAGAGTCAGTAATGAATACACCTCCCAAGTCTGCATCATCTCAGCTTTCTGCATCTACACCTCCCGCAGCAGTGTCAGCGTCTCTAACCAAGGACACAACACCTCCTCGGGTCTCTGCCGCTCCTGCTATCTCTGAGTCTCCCACATCTGCCCCTGGGCCCTCTATAGTGCCATCTCCTGATGCAGAATCTACTCCACCACAAATCTCGACATCTCCAAATGTGTCCTCTGCTTCATCTTCAACTGCTCCACCCAGGCTTTCTTCAACTCCTCTTATGAAAGGCCTCAGGCCAGAGATGCCCCCTACTAGATCCAAACATCTGTCAGTGGGGTCCTCTTCATCCTCTCTGCCTGCATCGCCTCTAAAGTCATCCACACCTCTTGCTTCGACTGATAGTTCATCTAGACCTGCAGCGGTTTCTTCTCCGTCAGATTCTGTGGCTCATCAAAACAAGTCTTCATTGCCTCCTACAGCTTCTGGACCTCCTACAACTGTCTCCCCTCCTGCCCTGGTGTCTGTGTCTTCTTACTCGGCGTCTCTTCAACAAATGGTTCAAGGGTCCAAGCCAACATTGATGACATCTGCAACTCAGCATGAAAAGCCTGGAACCCCAAACTTATTGTCTGCCACTTCATCGGTGGGTACAAAATCCTCATCTGCTGGTGTGGCTCCAACTCTAAAGTCAGTGTCAGGACCATCAACCTCAACATCAACTGGTTCTTGTTTATCAACATCTGCATCTACCATGTCTGTGTCAAAAACTCCATCAGTTGGCAGTAAACCTTGTGACCCAGTGCCCACAAACCAGTGTCAGACATACACTCCTCCAGCTGCTGACTCTCATCTTTCCACTGCCTCTGCAGCATCATTACCACCTGTAGCGGTGAACTTACCCTCCCTAGCAGCCCATGAAAGTCCTACAGTCCGACCTCTGTCTACCCTACCTCTTCTAACCACTCAAGCCTCTTGGACTGCACCCATGTCCACCCCTCCTGCCTTGGTACCTGTGCCTCCTGCAGTGGGTATGTCTTCAGGAGTGGTTCAAAGTTCAGACACTGAGCAGAATCCTCCAAGCTCCACTTCTCCTCGTGCACTAAAGTCGTTGTCTCCCAAGCCAGAGCACCATGGTCATACAGAGGATAGTAAAACGTTGGCTAATAAAAGAAATAGAAAACCAGAGGAACACGTCGCTCAGCTTGATTCGGACACAAGAAGGACGTCACAGACGGTGGAAGCTACTGAGATTGATAAATCTAACATTTGCTTACCCAAATCCTTCAACGATCCTCCTGACAAACCCTTACAGACCCCAGTCGCTTTTACTCAAAATCCCAACAAAAAACAGACAGATTCTGAAAAGCACCACATGCAAAGCAGTGTCATCTGTGGGTCAGAGGGATCCACGGTGGACCAGACTCCTGTCAGAAAGCCTTCACATCTCCACAGGGCAGAAAATTTGACCGATGAAGAAAGTTTTAATAGCTCTTCACAATTTGATGAATATTCAACATTTACCACACCCTCTAGAATTGATGTTAGCTCTGTCTTGGAAAAGTCCTCTCTTGTAGATGATGATAGCTTTGACAACAGCTTTCAGCTGAGAAAGGACGCTCTTCGAGTTGACTGCACCTCCCACACAGAAGAGGAAGCCTCTACTGCGTTTGACACCACTAGGGATAGCATCTCTTCTGTGGAAGGCTCCAGAGATGACACATTGGACTCCACCAGGGAAGAAGAAATATCAGAGGCAGAAGAGACCACGGACAGCTGCCAAATCACAGGAGACTCCATGCTGGAGTCTTCTCTTAACAACACCTCTCAGATGGAAGAGCCCCCTGTCCACTCAAGTGATGTGTCCAAGTCTCGCTCATTTGTGCTATCTCAGCCAAGTGGTACAGGTACAATCTTAAAGTTAATGATCATGGAAACTGTTATCACATGGGTGACAAGCAGAAGTTATTAGTATAGATAAGAACAATACATTATCCTAATTTGATTTTATTTTTCCCACCATAAAAAAAATTTCTTTGTGCATTGTATTTATTTCAAATGGAGAATAGAGATTACTCATCTTTCTGTTTTGTGTGTCGTTATACTATGTTTCTGACAATGTTTAATGTTATTGTTTTTCTCAGGACCCGAGGCAGATTGGGAGCCCAGAGGACATGATACACCTGATTCAGCTGGACGCATTAGCATGAAGACCACTGTTTATGAGACAATGACTCCCCCGAGTTTCAAGATGAGAGATGAGAACTTCATCGCCTTTAGTACGCCCGCAGAGGGCCCTGCTGTACACCCACTCCAACCAGTAACTGATCAGATTGTGTCAGCTGCTGGAGGGCATCTAAAAAGCCCAGGGAAACCACGCAAACCTCGAGCTCCAAAGGCAACATGGACGAAAACCCCAGGTATTCAACATTTCAACATTCTGTTGAAATGTTAAATGTTTAAAGATTTTATTTAAAACATTTTTCCCTTTTTTATTTTAAGCTCCTGAGGGGGCCCAGCGTAAGCCTTGGGTTCGAACCCCTAAAGTGGAGAAGATGAAGACTGATGAAGAGGGCGGCAATAAAGAGGAGGCACCCAAGGGCAGAAAGAGGAAGAAGTCTGTGAAGATGGACGTTAAAGAAACGTCAGATGTATGTGGAGAGGCTGGGCCACCCACAGGAGAGGTTGATCCCATCACAGCCACAATTGAAGCTGTTCTGGCCAATGCTTCAGCTATTGACACTTCAATCGAGAAATCCAAGAAAGCGAAAAGGGTGAAGAAGCGACACCAAGACGGAAACGTGGTAAAAACACCTAAACAAGATGGTGAAAAATCTGCTGCTGCTGATGATGATGAAAACGATGATGATAGCTCCACTGCAGGTAATGATGAAGAGTTTTATGAGTGAGGTTCACATCATGTCATGGCATCTTGTTGATATAATATCATAATGTAAGTAAGTCTTCTGTAAGTCTAATGCTAAGTGTGTGGTTGTGTGCATTTTCTCAAACAGGTGAATCTAACAGACGGAGGGTTGCAACTGAGGAGCAGGTTCAGTTCCCTCTGCAGCATGGGTAATGTTCCTTTGTGAAGTATTATTATTATTGCATAGATGTTTGCTAAAAAAACTTTCTATACTATGTAATAGTATAGAAAGGTTGTAGCTGTAGTTCAGAATCATTTTTGGCTAAAGATGTTAAAGGCAAAAACTGCAAATGTCGTAACTGTCATAATCCAAAATTTTAGTACACTGCTCAAACGTGCTCAAAAAGCGATATTTCTGAGTAAGCTGGATAACTGTCCTTACTAAACCCAATTTTACTCAACAAAGTTATACAATTGAGTATATTGAGTAAACCATCCCCACCCCAACCCCCACTCTAGTTTGTTTGCTATCCTCAAGTGTCTAAAAAGCTGCTCTATGACAGAAATGTAATCATGAACTCTCTTCACTGTAGTTGGAAGAGGGAGATTCGTGTGAAAAAAATGGAAAACCGCATGAAGGGCGAAACCTGGTATTACACACCTTGTGGAAGGAGGATGAAGCAGTTTCCAGAAATAATCAAGGTACATTTTCCTGGCTATAAAACAAATCCATAAAGGATTTTTAAGTTATTAAAATCATAGTCTTTCAAGGAAAATACAACAGATGAGGTGTTAATGATGCCAAAACGTGTCTGATTTTCTTTCTCTCTTGCCTGTTTCTCTAATTGCTTCATCCAGTACTTGAAGAAACACACAGACTGTGTGGTCACCAGAGAACACTTCAGCTTCAGCCCACGCATGCCTGTTGGAGATTTTTATGAAGAAAGAGAAAGTCCTGAGGTATGAGTATATTTTCTCATTCTCATTCACAGTCAAGGATTGTGATCAAATCTACTGCACAGATAAACTCATGGTTATTAAAAACATTTCAGAAAAGTGAAGACTTGTTGGCGACTTATTGTTTTCTATAATATGTTGTAGGGTATGAAGTGGGTGCTCTTGGCTAATGAGGAGGTTCCCTCTATGATAATGGCCATCACTGGCCGGCGAGGTCGACCTCCAAACCCTGATAAGGAGAAACCCCGCAGGGTTCGTGGCATGAAGGGAGTGCAAGCCCGCCGTCCTGGTAGACCTCCCAAACCCAAGATGATTGACCTCCTCAGCAAAGTTGATGCCAAGCTTTTGAAGAGACTTGAGGCCAAGGGTGAGTGGATGTAGACTGGAGGGATGGATGATTGTGAAGGGATTTGTTTATAGCTAGCTCTTAAGACTTTGCATATAGACGTTTCAAGACCAGATGATGTGTTTAGCACATGTCTTAAGAAGTCTGTACTGTAGCTAATTGTTTGTATTCCCTTTTTGTAGAAGCTCTCACAGAAGAGGAAAAGGAGAAACTTGCAAAAATCAAAAAGAAAATGAAGAGAAAGGTATGTAGGTCAGTTTGAAATGCTGAGCTGTTATTAGGGTTGCAATGATATGAGATTTTCACAGTACGATATTCGTCTCAGAAAATATCACACTATATGGTATTACACAATAATAGTAATAAAATAATAATAATTCTTATAATAATACTTATTATTATCAGTAATAATGACCCGTAAAGGAATGAAAATAGAAGGAGGGGGGGGGGGGGGTGAACAAAGACTTTATTATAATTTTGCTAGTTTTTATGCCCTGACAGACAAGAAAATTAATGTAAATTTGAAACATTTTTAATAACAAATTCAATATTGTAGATAAACAAATATACACAGTATGATAACTGTCAATTTTCGTACCACCACAGTATACTGTGAAACCTGCATAGCACTGCAACCCTAGCTGTTATGCTGTTGTCATCTAATCCTGATTTTCTTGCTGCCGTTTATTTATTTAGGCAAGAATGAAGAGAAGGGAGGATGCAAAGATGAAGAAGATGAGAGAGGAAAAAAAGAGAGCCAAGGTACCGATAAACACTCCACACAAAATGATTCATCAGCATTTTCCTCAGCTTCGCCTCTTCCTCACCTCCACCTTTTCTTGCTTTCCTTTGTGGCTTCAGCTTGAGCAAGAGGCCAAAGACCTAGAAGTGAAGGTTGAACCATCCGACCCGACAGCCCCACAGGTCACACAGCCAGCATCAGGGTCTGCTGCAGAGCCCAAGAAACCTGGCCGTCGGAGGTCAGTCAAGGTTGAGGCTGCTCCACCTATACAGCAGACTGATGAGGAGAGGATAGCCCAGGGTAAGAGGGTGCTGGGTGCTCGCAGTAAAGCCAAGGCTTTGGCTAAAGCCCAGGCGGAGGCAGAGGCGGCAGCTCAGGCGGCTCTGGCGGCTAAGAGGGCAGCAGAGAGAAGAGCGCAGGCCCAGAGACGCTTGGAGGAGCGCAAGAGGCAACAGGTGATCGCAGAAGAACTGAAGAAGCCCACAGAGGACATGTGTCTCACTGACCACAAAGTGAGTTGTGTAATTGACACAGTTTCTTTTAGCAGAGGTTGCTGAGGATTTTTTTTTAGGTAAACATGACCTTTGAACTTTGTCTCCATCAGCCCCTTCCAGAGCTGTCCCGTATCCCTGGTGTGGTTCTTTCTGGCACAGCTTTTGCACACTGTCTGGCTGTGGTTGAGTTCCTACATTGCTATGGAAAGGTGATTGGTCTCAATGTACCCAAGGACATTCCCAGCCTTGCTACCCTGCAGGAAGGCCTCTTAGGCCTGGGCGACAGCCAAGGAGAGGTCCAGGACCTACTGATGAAGCTGGTGGAGACTGCAATCCATGATCCTGGCCTGCCATCTTATTACCAGGTGTGTGATAGGTTTTGAGCATTTTCTCCATTAATGTGAATGAATTAACGATGAATGAATCTACATTTCCCTCTCCATCTTCTCATCCCAACCTCCAGTCAGTAAAGATCCTTGGGGATAAGCTGGTTGAGTTGCAGCTGACCCGCAGTACAGTCTCAGAAGTACTTCGCATCTTCCTGGAATCTCACGGTTATGATACAGAAGTATGCAACACAATGAGGACCAAAACATTTCATGCTCTGCCTCCTGACACCAAGGCTGCCATCCTGGGTTTCCTGGTGGACGAGCTCAACAGCAGCAACATTGTGACGAGGTTAAACAAGAACTCATTATTTATTCTGTAGTTTAATCATAAAGCTCAAAGTTTGTTAGTACTACATTGCTGTTATTAATGCATTTATTTTACATTTCAGTGACATTGACAACACATTAGAAAACATGGCAACTTACAGGAAGAACAAGTGGATAATTGAGGGGAAGTTACGCAAGTAAGATCATGGTTTTCTGTCTTCAAACACAGAAATATTGAAGGATTACTCTTCTTTTTTTGTAATTAAATAACAGCCACACCACATTTAGAGCCCGATTGTTTTCTCCCTTGCAGACTGAAGGCGGCACTATCGCGTCGTACAGGACGCTCGGAGGAAGAGCTGTGTTTTGAGGAGAGGAGGCGCAGTGCCAGAGTGGCGGAGGAAGAGAACTTCAGTCTGGAGGATAGTGGCCTGGTCATGGAGAGAGGCAACCGCCGCGCACGCAAAGAAGAGCCTAAACTCAGTGATGTACGTGATCTGTGTGATCTGCTCTGGTGTTTCTTCAGCATTAGAAATGGATCATGCCTACATTTAATTTTTATCTTGTCTGTGACAGAGTGAGAGCCCTACTAATGCCAGCATTCCAGAGCTTGAAAGGCAGATAGATAAGCTAACCAAGGTAAGCCTGATGCTACACAGACGCAGTGCTTTAAACATTTATGTTGCTTTATATTAAATATTAACCACTTTTGGTGCTCCACAGCGCCAAGCATTTTTCCGCAAAAAGCTGCTACAGTCGTCTCATTCTATGCGGGCCACATTGCTGGGCCAGGACCGTTACCGCCGCAGATACTTAGTGCTACCTCACCTGGGAGGAGTTCTGGTTGAGGGGCCAGAAGAGCTGTTGAGTGAGTCTTGAGAGAAGAAAATTTAAATAAATGTAGTCGCTCTCAGTTATAGACTTTGCAAACCCTTTGCTTGTCCATCTTCATCTAAACTTTCCTTACATTTCTATCCTGCAGCCTCTGGAGATGTCCTTGTAGCTGAGGTTCCTGTCACATTCCTCAAAAAGAAGCCCAAAGTTGAAGAGACCCCAGTGCCTACCACTCCCCCTCCTACTCTACCTTCCTCTCCTTCCTCTGCTACCCCTGCCCACCCCTTGTCTCCAGAGGAGGACCCCCTCCCTGGCACAACATCCCTCATGTGCAGGCCAAGAGGACGAGGAAGGCCCCGAAAAATCAAACCAGAAGTGGAGCTTCACCTCCGCACAGCGAAGATTCGCCGCCGTCGTCGAAGTAGCGTGAGGTCTGGGGGCGAAGACGGGCCAGGATCACCGAACAGTGGCACACAAGACCTCACACAGGCTGCTTTCCAGAGCTGGCTCAACCAATCACAGGAAGAGGTGACCAATGGCACATGCTCAGCAACAGGGGACACTCCAGAGGGTAATCGACCAGAGGAGAGTGTGAAGGAGATGGCAGAGAAACAGGGACAGTGGTTCAACCTGCTCCCCAAACAACCGTGTGATGATAGCTCTGTGACTGAGCCCCAGATACCCACCTCACCCGGCTCACCGCCTAAACTCCTTCCTCAGATCCCGAGTGCTCTGCCGGCACTCGCTGCTCCACTCATGCAGGTTTGCCACCACAGTCATAACTATAAATACATTTAATTATGCTATAATAACCCATTTTGAGCCTTCTGTATGTTGTATAAATAAATGATATCTCCCCACCCCTCAGCCGGACCCGCTCTTGCCTGGTGTGGCTCCTGCTGACCCTGTGACTCCAGCAACTCCACAGGATATTCCCTCTACATCCCCTGCTGCTGTTGCTTCTGGCTGTACCCCACCAGCACCCCCTCAGCTTCTTCCAACTCCTATTCCTCCTGCCAAGCCTGCTCCGACAACCCCCGCCAGGCCAGGTCGCAGGCGGAGGAGAGGAAGCAGAGGCAGTAGTCCCGCCCGCAGAGGGGCAAGAGGATCTGCAGCCAAGCGCCGTGGCCGACCTTCTAACTCTGTGTTCCAAGAGCTTGAGCAGCAGTACTTTACGCAACTGGTGGTCAAGCCCATACCAGCATGTAAGAAGACAAACATGTCAAACTAGACGTGTTTGTACATTTAGTGTACAGAAATGTACAGGAAACATATTGTAGTTATTTATTGTGTTCTCGGTGAAAAACACAAGTCGAGTCTGTGTGTGTCTTATTTCGAATATGTTATGTTTCTTCTCCAGCGATGGTGCGTGGCTGGTGGTGGATCAAGGATCCAGAGGAACTTTATAACACCTTACAGTCCCTCCATCCGAGAGGCATCAGGGAGAAGGTGCTCCATAAGCATTTGGCCAAACACATGGAGAGCTTAGCTGAGATGTGCACCAAACCTATCAACGGTGAGTGTTGTGTTAGTGGACTTTGTGTCTAAGCATTTTAACTCTGTTTGACTCAACATCATCACGCATAGTTGTTCTGTGTCCTCCTTACAACTGTTCTTGTGTTCTTTCTGGCTAGACCCGATGTTTGAGTTGAAGGTACAGGATAAGGATGTGCTAATGGAAGAACTGCAGAAGCCCTGGCAAGTGCAGGAGAAGGCTGTGGAGACTGACATCAATGTCCTGAAGTGGGTGGAGGACCTGGAGCAGCGAGTTGTTGCCGCTGACCTCCATCTGAAGGTGAGAAATCTCCTCACTTGATATGTGTTACTGTTATACAGCGTTATATCAAAACAACACCTACTCAAGTTGTGTTTAAGTGAAATTAATAGTGTGAAGATTTTTTAAAGTACAATAAAAAATTAAGTTATTGACAGAGCAGCGAAGATTGTAATTAAGCAAGTAAAGTAATTCAAACAAGTAGGTAATGGTTTCAAAAAACTACCATGAACCACAACACCTTTACTTCAAGTCTAGCCAGGGACTTTTTTGTATGTCAATCCCGGTTTCTCTGTTCTTATTTACTGTCATCTCTCTATTGTGAAAATCTCTAATAGAGACATAAAATGCCCCCCAAAATACTTGATTTGCAACAAATGATCAAATACTGACATATTGTGGCCATGTGCAATATGAAAAGCAGCCAAAAGATTCCAAAATGCACTTTGTGTTTCTTGAAGGCACTTCCCCAGAGCGCAGTGAACGAGGCTGAATCTAACACAGAGACACCAATGACAGAATTTCAGGTAACTAATAAAACACCTGATAAAATGATTTCTCACTATTCCTAAGTCTTAAGCTGTGCATAACTCCTGTCAACTCCCTCACTGATACCTGAACTCTCCCTGTCTCGTCCCCTTTTTAAAGCCATACACAATCCCAGATCCAGACTCCACACGTGATGACCTCCAGTACTATGAACATGACGCCGACCCACATGATGACTGGATTGTGCGAACTAAGAAGGAGTGGTCCGGCCTGCCACGTATCGCCACACACCCGCTGGACTTGGCCGTGCTGCGTTTGGCCAACCTCGAGCGTAACATTGAGAGGCGCTACCTGAAGGAGCCGCTCTGGAACCCAGCTGAAGTGATGCGCCTCGCTCCTCTCACCCCAACCCCAGGAGAAGAGCATCCCATGGATGTCATCAGGTGAGCAGATGGGGCTTTGTTTGGAGTGCAGGGGGATAGGTTTGTTTTGTTTCATATTTTAACCATATTTTCTTTTCATTCTTTTCTGCTCCAGTCTGGAAAGTGAGATCACGTCTCGACTAAGAACGTGGCGACAGGCTCTGGATCGCTGCCGTAGCGCTCCCCAAGTCTGTCTGTGTTTACTTCAGCTGGAGAAGGCCATTGCTTGGGAGAGATCTGTGACTAAAGTAGTAAGTGACTTTATCTCTTTATTACTTTTTGATTTTATTTAAATTTGGTGTCATTTGGTGTTAACACGCATTTTTTCTATGATCGCTTTTTATCTAGACTTGCCAGGTTTGCAGGAAGGGAGACAATGATGATTGTCTGTTGCTGTGCGATAGCTGTGATTGTGGCTGCCACATGTACTGCCTGAGACCCAAAATCACGCAGGTGCCAGAGGGAGACTGGTTTTGTCCTACCTGCGTTGCCCAGGTCAGAACCTGACTTTTGACTAAGAAAAAACTTTAAACTGAACAAAAGTTACAGGAAGAATTAGGGCCATTTTAAATCTTTATGACCTTTGTTCGTCATCAGCCTGATCTACTTCCTTATTTTCTCCGTCTCTCAGAACGAAACTAATTCACCGCGTTCGTCTAAAAAGAGGACCAGGGTGAAAAAGAGAAGGTATGAAGATGACAGCTCCGAAGATGAAACGACAACAACACGACGTAGTGGCGGCATGGCAACACGGTACAAGGAGACTGCTCCCGCCTCATCTTCCCGTAACTCTGGAGAGGGAGGTGCCGCTAAACGTCGTCGCATGACAACCCGCAACCAGCCTGACCTCACTTTCTGCGAGTGAGTCCTGCCTTCATCGCTGTCGGGCTATTCACATGCAAAATTATCTTTTTTTAACGTTGCACAACAGGATTTTGAGGTCATTTTTAAGTCTACAGGGTGACATTTGTTTTGAGAGTTACGTTTTAATGGATTTGTGTTAATTCTTTGTTGAATTTATTTCCCGCCAGGATCATTCTAATGGAGATGGAGGCTCATGCCGATGCCTGGCCGTTCCTTGAACCTGTCAACCCCCGACTGGTGCCAGGCTACCGCCGCATCATCAAGAACCCCATGGACTTCCTCACCATGAGAGAACGACTGCTACAGGGAGGGTAAGAGCAGGGTCACACTACACATTTTCATTACTACTTTTTCATTAGCTCTCATGCATTATGCACATGTTACCTGAGAAAATGTGGAAATATAACATCAGAAAAAGTAAACTGCCCATTTCGATGGAGAAAATCCCCAGTGTTTTTTTACGGGTTTGTTGGCTTCTTGGATTAGCCAATTGTTCTGTATTTACACATTGTATAAATTAAATAACCATGCCCCACTTTTGGGGATATTTTCTATCACCCAGTATTGAAAAGCAGGCTCTCCAGGCATCTTCCAAATCCTGAGAATATTATACTGTATGTCTCTCCTCTCTTTCCTTGTCTCAGGTACTGCAGCTGCGAGGAGTTTGCAGCAGACGCTCAGCTTGTTTTCAACAACTGCGAGCTGTTCAACGAGGACACGTCGGAGGTGGGAATGGCCGGACATGCCATGAGGCGCTTCTTTGAGAGCCGCTGGGCGGAGTTCTACTCAAATAATGACAAATAGGAGCCTGTGAAGTTCCCCCTGATGATGGGGCTTTATACTGTTGGTGCTGTCACCGTCCCAGTCACGCTCTCTCCATTTCTGCTAAGACTGTCTGGAGATTCTTCCAGCTGTGTGTATTCTCTCATGTATAGTTATATATGTATAGATTTTTGGCTATTTGTCTGTTATTGTTTCCTCTACTGGCCTAATCTTTTCCAGGCCCACAGCTGAACTGGCTTGAATTTGTACCCTTTCCCCATCACAGTGACAACACGTCTCTCCTCACTTTTCCTTCCTCCTTTCGTGTCTCCTCATCTTCACCTCAGCGCCTCATCTCCCGTTTGCGTTCTGCTGTCACATCCTTTCCCAAGCCCCACGTCGTAGCGAGGCCTCTGGTCAATGACCCGGCCTCAGGCCCCGAGTGTTTTGGCTCTCAGACTCCTACTGAAGGTCAAGGGCTGATCACATTATTGCAGCCTAACTGCTGCGTATTGGACCTGCTTAGCACCGCTCAACGATAAAATGGATCAAAACTCTTCACAGAGCTTGGGCCATTTCTTACCTGTTCAATGGAAACGTAATGTAATGTGGTCTTATGCCGAGAAGTAATTTTTTTCCTCAATATATTTTTATTATATATTCTATATATAAATATATATAAAGATTACAATAGCTGGGATTATTTAATAGCAATAGCTTGTAGTCGTGTACAGATTACCTTATAGAGATGTCTAGACCATTTATGAAAAGGCCAGTTAAGCTAAAAGGAATCTGTTTTTGGACTGTCACGAGTAGATATTGTATAACCTCCAATTAAAGTCTTGCACGCACACAAAACACACTTCTCACCAACACACACACAAATACCCACTTTCTGCTGCTGTGTGAAAGACACTGGTTTCTGAAACTGGAGGATTTTTTTTAATGTCAGTCAGTCTGAGTTTAGACTCTTATATTTCACTGTCCGATCTTGTGAAGAGTAAATAGTCAGCTAGTCGCACCTGATCTGTGTCATAGACTGTATACAACTGAAAGGATGCTACTGCAACACAGCTCACACTGAAATTTTGCTCCCCTATTGTATAAAATCGCCCCAAGACAAGATGGTATTTGCAGCTTCAAAACTGCAGTTGATCCATGCTGAAAATGACACTCGTACTTCTGTTTGTATCTTGTCTAACAAGGTGAAAACATGCAAAGCTGGTTATGTGTGAGGCTACAGATCCTCCTATTTTAAAGGCTACACTTGCAAATGATTTCTGATAATGAGGCACTGGGTACATTCCTGCCTGGTTTTCTGTCTTACATTCCTTTTTATTGATTTATTATTTTTTTTCTTGTGCTCTGAAGGTGACAGGATGAATCCACAGTCTGGGTTTTATTTAAACATGTTTCTTACACTGAACTCAAATCCGTTGATATGAAATAAACTTTGATGTTCCTTATAACACTTAAAGGGACAGACGTTTTTTCAAAAAAGAAAAAAAAAAACATGAAAACCAAATGTGGTGTTAAGTGAATTTTTAATAATGTACAGTTTTGGTGACTTTAAATTTGTTCCTTTATATTTTTTAGGACCAATTCATCATTTTTAAGAGGAGGTATTACAGGACTCTGTTGTATTAAGGTGATGTAACACGTGTGCATCTGTAGAATGTACTGTGAGTTGAATAAAAACCACATCTAGTAGAGTTTTTTTTCCCTCCTCTTTGACCTCGTATCTAAACCTTCGGTGTGTTCATGTTTCCTCCTACAGTCCCAAGACATGCAGGTTAGATCTTGTGGTGACTTGAGTCTGGATGTTTTGTCTATCTGCGTGTTTGACCTGCAATCTGGGATTAGCCCGGTTTATTCGCCCAGTGCATGCTGGGATAGCACGACTGAACAGGATTAGAGAAATGGATGGATATACTGCAACCACTCTGATAATTAATGGGTTCCAGCTTTCTTTTATGTAAGAATTTGTAGCTTTTTCTTTGTCACATATGATAATAAACAAAACATCTTTTGGTTTTTGGACTGTTAGATGATAGAAGCCATTTTAAGATATAACCGGATGCTTTGATAATTTTTTTTTTTTTTTTTTTTTTTACATTTTACAGACAATATTTTTTTTAAATCATTGACTAATCATATTTTCTGATAGACAGAGTAGTCAAGAATAAAAATCATCCTTAATTGCAGCCCTATTAGATATGAATGAGAACTGCAACCATTATACTTTGTAAGAAACAAAGATAAACTCCGAATTTATTATATCTATTAGGTGGATTCCAGTTTAATTGAGTGTTTGAAACATTTTTCTGTCCCACATTTCAGTATCTACTGATATGAAACGCTAGTATTTTCAAAGAATATGTGCTGACAGGTACTTTAATATTCCTACTAATTGCAATAAATAAAACAACAGCGTAGCCTGATACCTCTACTCACCTCATATCACAAGACAAGCCTACTGCAATATGTCACATTTAAGGCTGAAGAAGAGCCCTTAACCATGATGGAAATGTGCTGAAGTATTTGGGCGGAGCTCTGCAGCTCCCTGGAGAGTCCTGTCTGAGGCACATGCTGCTGGGAACATCCTGCCATCACTCCCAGCTGCTCTACAGTGGTAAAGACTCAAGTACATCACACACAGTATACACACTTATACACCTAAATCTGCAAACTATCTGGAAATGAAAAAAATATAAATGTGCTCAGAATTAGAGAAAATAAAATAAAAAACAGTTAGTGTATCTCTCTCTTTGCCCTCTCCTGTTCTCTCAAATCCCTTAGCTGGCACTTTGTTCAAGTGTGTGTGTGTGTGTGTGCGTGTGTGTGAAATTGTGTCGGTGTCAGCACTCTGGGCGGAGGAGGCTGAAAACTCCCCACGCCAGCGGGTTCCAGTGTGCCCCCCACCCGTCCAGCTCCACACATTTGGGCTTAGCCCCACAAAAGGGGGGATAACAGTTTAACAGTTGCCGTGGAGAGGAGGGGGTAATCCACGGCATAATAGGGCATGTCACCCCGCCCCCCCCCCACCCCCCCCCCCCCCACCCCCCCCACCCCCACCCCCCCAACCAACCAACCAGTTCATTCTGGACCTGGTGTGCCAGATTGAGGGCCCCTGATGCCTGAAGGGTCAGGAGAATCAGTTCAGACTCCACAAACATCTCCATATCATCAAGAACATTAGGTCTGCTGCTAAAAAATAAAAAAAAGTAGTAACACATTTAAAACATCAATATTCAAATGATTCAAAGCAGGCATGACTTACTTGTAGCTTTGCCCACATGGCCAACATGATTACTCTCCGTTTTAACAGAGGAATTCTGTCTGTTTCGTAAAACATCTTCACAAGGTGTGCGTGCGTGTGTGTGTGTGTGTGTGTGTGTGTGTGTTTGATATCAAAGAGAGAAAATGAAAAGCGTGCACAGATGCAGCATCACAATAGGCTCTATGGCAACAGCATCATGAAAGAGTTTGTCCCCATGGTGATCAGAGCAGTACCTCGCGAGCAGTTTGTGGAAGGAATGAGAGGAGGGGAGGGCATCATATTCGACATCTTCGGGTTTAGCATCAACATAACACAACAGGCAGTTTTACACATGGTTGCACTTTTGAATTTGCCATCATTCAGCACTTCTATTTCTCCTGCTGTTTAACACGGAACATCTCACTTCAAACCTGAACGCGTTGAAAATCTGCTTTTCCCTCGAGCAGAGGACAGATGGAAGAGTCTGATGCTGAAATTCAACGTCAGACTCAATAGATAATTTCAAAGCAGTGAGGACGCAGTCTGCTCAGGTCCACTGACTATAATGATAAGAAAATCAGGCTGAGCAGCAGAAATCAGTGCCAGGTCCTCAAGACACGCCAACGCAGTTCAGCCCAACAGCAGACAACAAGCCACAAACTCTTTTTATTCACTCTTTTATGTATATATGTCATGTTGATAGCATATAGCTGATACAAATAGGATTTGACCTCCCTGTTAAAGGCAGTCATCCTAAAAACCCATTTATTCCTACTGCAGGAGTATATTTAAGTCTGACAGTCATGCTAGCACTTCTGTGAGGCTGTACGAAATGCTAACGTTAGCATGCTAACATGCTCACAATGACAAAGATTTAGCAGGTATAATGTTTACAGTGTTCACCGACTTAGTTTAGCATGTTAGCAATGCTAACATTTAATAATTAGCACTAAACACAAAGTTAGCCATGACCCCAAAGGTATTGGACAAACATAAATTTTAGCCTGATGACGCTAAAGGAAAAGTCGTCATCCTCAAAAAAGCTACATGAGGCTTACTGACAATACTTGTTTGTAGGATCAACAGACCTTTTTCACAACAGCCATTTGGACATGAAATAGCCTCGTTAGTAGGTAAACACATTACATTAAAGATTTGTACCTAAATAGAACTGATCCTTTTAATTGTCATTAGTAACATCTGTGCTCACCTGCTATTTCATGTCAAAAAGCTGTGAAAAAGTCGGTTCACATGTTTGTTTTGGTTGTTTGTTTTTTTCATGGGAAGAAAAATAGAGACTCGTATAATAAAACCTATAATTTTAGGGCCTTTCACTCTTAACAGTTGGCAGAACTGGGGGAGAATATAGGAAGACAAATCTTGTTTGGATACTTTTCAAGACTATTCCATTTGATATATTTCTATAAATACATTTTCAGAAACTGATTTGGCCTCTTTGAGCTTTGATTTTCGTGTCCTGTGTATTAAAATGCCGACTGAGAGACATCTAAAGCTGACAAATGTTACGAACTGGCATTCAGCTTAAACCCTAACGAATCCACCTTTGTAAAAGTGCTCATTGTGATCAAGTTACTTCAGTCCTTTTCCGTAAGTGGTTATATCATTTTGTGTCCTCATTGCAATGTTTCAACCTTTCATCGAGACATTGTGCAACCCTCTGAAGTGGCCACAATCACTTCAGTTTGAAGATAAGTGAAAGGCTCCTGGTAGTTTTCTGAAGATGCATTAAATTGCTCAAGGTCGGTAGAATATGTTAAGGGAAATTGTGAGGGTCGGGTGTTACGCATACAACCTTGGAGAGGCACATTTCAAGGGCTTGCGCCGACCAATGTTTGTGCAGAGGAAGCCTTGGTACAGGGCCTGAGGTGTGGGGTAAGGAAGTGAGGAGAGAGAGAGAGAGAGAGAGAGAGACTGAGAGAGAGGGGGGGAGGCTGCTCAAATCAAAGGACCTCTCAGACTCTACAAGTTAATGAGGGATGTAGCAGAGACCCTGAAGCCCTCAGACCTGACAGCTGCACACAGACAGACGGACAGGCAGAGGGACAGACAAACAACAAAACATACAACATACTCATCGAGTTGGAAATGGCGTGGCGTGAGGTAAGCATGTTATTTTATTGCCTTTGTTTATAAATAAGTGTTATAATTTTAGGACAACTGTTTGTGAAGAACACATCAAGGAGAATGTGTTACAGTGCTGAAATACAGGTAACTGACATGGAGTCCACTTAGATTTAGTGATAGAGTAAGTGTTGTCCGTGTATTTCAATATTTGTAAGACCACTTGTGTCACATTTGACACTTTTTTACAGCTATTGATTGCATTAAAAAGGTATCAGAAGTGTAGCCCAGTACACAGCCTTCATCAGGCTTTATGAGTATGTCACTATATCAATAATATTCAATATGTATCTGATCATGGATCCCAACACTAGTTTTGGTTTGTTGAACTAAACGTCAGCCATCTCTATTTGTCCCCTTTCTCTACGAAGCTACGAAGTCGTCAGTTCTGGCGCGCCATGTTAGCAGAACTGCTCGGCACCTTGGTGTTAGTGAGCGCCGTGCTGGGTGCCTCATTGCCCGGCCCTGGAGAGGCCCCCGGGGGACCCCTGTACCCGGCGGTCGCAGTGGGTGTGGTGATCGTTGCACTGGCGCACTGTTTTGGAGAAATAAGTGGAGCACAGGTATCATATTAGAGCCTTTTACTGTTAATTAAAACAGCATTATACTGTTAGGTAGTTTAATGCAGCCTAGGGATGAGAACCACTCCACACAAGATAAATCTGAGGGATCATGAGACGATTAATGGGGTAAAGAGAAAGAAAGTTCTGTTATATAAATCTGTTTTCATTTTTTGGTCTTTTCTCTAATAATTATTTAAATGAAACCATCTGAGAAGAGGCAAACTCATTATTTGGTGGAGCTTTGGTGGATGTCAAGGTATAGTCTCTATACCACAGTGTAAATATACTCTGTTACATTACAAACCAAAAAGTAATTAAGTAATCTATAATATTACGTCCTAATGTATGTGCTGATTATATTTTTGTATTACTAAATTAAATCTGCAAAATAACTACTTCCTAAAGTTAAGTACAATATTTGTCTCTGAATTGTAGTGGGAGTAGAGGTATAAAGAAAATAGAAATACTTAAGTAAAGTAATTGAATAAATGTACTTAGTAACTTACCACCAATGAACAATGCATAATATGTTTTATGTACGATCTTAATCTGGAATGTCCCCATAACTACAGTTGTCAGATAAATGGACTCCAATGAAGTACCTGAGTAAATATACTTTTTTTAGTTTAATTAAATTAAATTAGTTTTTATGTTGTTTAATTGCAGTTATTAATATTCCTGACATTTTTCTATACGTCAGCGTGTTTGTGCTCTCTGATCAGGTGAACCCTGCATTGACTCTGTCTCTGTTGGCCACTCGGAGGCTGGATGTTCTCAGGGCCCTTGTTTATATCGCTGCACAGTGTTTGGGGGCCTTTTTAGGAGCTGGGGCCCTCTATTTGGCCCTGCCACTCAAAACCAGTGCAGACCACTTTGTCAACAAGGTCAGTTCTCGGGTTATTATTTATTAGTTTGAGAGATGTTACCTCTTTTCATAATTTTCCTGTCTTTTGACCTACTTTTCTTGCTCCTCTTTTACCTCGCTCAGGTTCCTATAGAGTTGAATGCAGCCCAGGCACTGGGCATAGAGGTTTTGTGCACCTTCCAGATGGTCTTCACTGTGTTCTCAGTGGAGGATCAGCGACGGAGGGAATGTCCAGAACCAGGAAACCTGGCCATTGGATTAGCACACTCTGCTGGAGTGCTAATAGGGGTAAGAGGGGCTTTCTTTTTTAGTTTTGTTGTCACTAATTTGATTTTCAGTTGTATTTATTTTTTACTACTTAAGTCACCACAGATTTGATGCTGGGTTTTTAAACTGTATTGAAAGAAACCTCCTGAGTCTAAATAGGCATAATGGGACTAACAAAATTAATTCAGTTAGCCACAGGAATCTACAAACAAAACAAATAAGAATCAAGGCTAAATATCAAAATTTTAGATTGAGAATGGTACAAACCAGGTCAAAAGCAGACAGCTATCAACCCTGCTGGAGGCTTTGTAGTTTTCTGGAGTTGCAGTAACATAAAGTCTTACAGAGACGATGTAAATATAAACATGCCATTCCAAACAACTGTGCTGTGATGTTTCAAGGTAAAGATACCCTGTGAGAAATGTGCTTATAGCCAGCAAAAAAAAGCAATAAGAAGAAAACTGTGTTTTTACACTGACTCTAGAAGGAAGGAGTAATGGTTTGAGGTTGTTCAGGAAATGTTTTCAATTAAGAACTCAACTGATCCACCTGCTGACAATTATTTTTTTTTTACAGGAAATGGGAAAATTGTATGCTCATGTTGTGATTTCCAGATCTGAAAACACAATAAAAAAAATAAAATAAAAAGTGAAGACAAAGAAAACGAGCACTTCATGACCTTATATCTGTGAGTGTTGTTTTTCTGTCAGGCGCGGTTCTCTGGTGCAAGTATGAACCCCGCACGTTCTCTGGGTCCAGCCATCATCACTGGTTTCTGGGAAAACCACTGGGTGAGCGAGCCTCAACATCCAAATCTGACATAGAAAAAGATGGACGACTCCACTTCCTCCCACTGTGCAAAAATGAAGCTAAAGTATCCCGGATATGAGAGCTGCCATCTTGCTCTGGTGACGGCATTTGAAGCCAGAGTCTGCGCAGTGCTGATTTTTGTTCCTGCATAAACATGTGCCTGACTCAAGTGGGGCTCAGCTGTCAATCATGACATTGTTTTGGCTTCATTTTTGAGGAGCTCTCATGTCGTCCATCTTTATTTTACAGTAAATGGTCTCGATGGAAACACTCGTCCAATTGTCCCACTGATTATTCCAATGCCGGTTATTATTATTATTATTATTATTATTATTATAACATCAAATTAATATTTGATGTTGATTAAGTATAATAGTGGAAAATAACTATGTGCATTTATCCAGTATGATATTTAAGTACAGTTTTATTACATTACTAGTATTTCTATAGTAAATTTAGTAAATTTACCTGACAGCTTTTTGCTCATTGTTAAAGATCAAATCACAGGTTTCTTCAACTTTTTTGACTTATGACCTGCAACAAAAAAAAGCAGTGTCCAGTTAAGCCTCTTTGCGCATATTTCACATGTCTAAGAATTGTTAGCAGTTCCACCGAAGAGAGATTTCTCCTCTAAACTTCTCAGATGGTTTAGTTTTAATAACTTTTCAAGGCCCAAAGAGATATAATTATTCTATATTTCCCAAAAAATATCCAAAAAATGTCTATAAATTTGTGTAGCAGGAAATTGCTTTTTCTTGTTTCCTCTCTCATTCATCATCTCAAAAACCCCTCTGATTTATCTTGTGGCCCTGTGGAGGGAACCACTGGACTGAATGAACCAAACTTTATTTAAAGGAGCAATTTGTAAGATGTTGAGTTTCATTCCCGGGTCGTCAAATACTGGTCTTGGCAGGTCAGCCGTCCACCAACCCAAAGTGTCAGTATTTGACGACCTGAGAATGAGACTCAACAATCAAATATAGTACACATTACACCTTTAAAGTAGATAAAACTAGTTCCACCTCAACCAGCTACAACAGTAAATCCTGCTTAAATAAAAGTGAATCAGTATTTAGGATCCAATAATGTTATACATGTCAGTCAGGTGCAATTTTTCTGCAGAGTATTTTCTACTTTTGATACTTTAAGAATGTTTAACTGCACAAAAATTGGAATGGAAGACTTTTAATTACAATGGACTACATTTACATTATTGTATTGGTACTTTTACCTAAATTAGTGTATCCGAGTATCCAACACTGTATAAGTATTCACATTGCCTCAGTAGTCTATACACATCTCTCAAATATCATTATAACCTATTTCTCTTTTGCCTACCTTCAGGTTTATTGGATCGGGCCAGTGCTCGGTGCTATACTGGCTGGAGTGTCCCATGAGTTCTTCTTTGCACGCAGCGCGTCTCGCCAGAAGCTGGTGGCATGTCTGACCTGTAAGGATATTGAGATTGTGGAGACAACCAGCATGACCGGATCATCACTGTCCACAGTCACACAGAATGCCATGAGAGCCAAGCAGGCCAACAAACAGGAAAACAACTGAGGACACATACATGATAAAAAAAACAACAACACATACAAAAACACATTCATGCTGTAATATTACAGTGATATTTATGAAGATACATAGTGTGCAGTTCATCGGTCATGTAGATCTATTAACTTCTCACATATGAGCCCATTTAACATTAATAACATATGGTGCAATATACAAAATGATTCAGTACCTTTAAATGATCCAGTGGAGGAAAAAATGTCTTTATCCTGTATTCAATATTATAGTTTTGAGTTTTAAAGCACTTTCTGGAAAGGAGGAAGGAAAATCCTGTACTAAGTGAAAGTAGTAACACCTCAACAGTGGCTGTAGCTCAGGTTGGGACAACAATTTGTCTATTAAAATGTAAGATTGATAGTTTTACCCCCACCTCTTTTTGTCCAACTATCCTTGAGCAAGACACTGAACCCCAAAATGCATACCAACATGATTACTCTACCATGTACTTTCTCCATTAATCACTTTTTTTCTATAAAATGTCAGGAAGCTTGAACCAGTGAATGTTTTTGAATTTTTTTTGCTTGAAAAACGACTCAAGATATGTAAATTCTCAAAATAGTTGCAACAAAACGTTGGCTAATCATGCATAACTAATCTACCGGTATCTAGCAAAATGACTACCTTTTGTCTGACGGTTTACTGCGACATTTCGTGTTTTGAATTCACTGTGTAGTATTTTGTGTTAGTTCAGTATTTTTGACACCTAAACAGCCAGCGAAAGGCACTCTTGCCCTTGTAGATCCAGTTATGCCAAGATCCTGAGTAATATCATTCTGTGTAGACTGCCGCAGCCTAGTCACACTTTTACTGTCTGTTTTTGTTGTTGTTGGCCGTTCGATTGACTGTTACAGCCCTATACAACACTCTTTACTGACCATGTTGAAACTCAAATTTAACCGAGTTATTATGAGTTGAATGGGTGGAGACTACCAAGCTAGATGGGCAATGACGGTGTACAAGTTTCGACTGGTATCCTCCAAAAATGGCTGATTTCCCATTCCCTATATCTATCTAAGGTTTGCTAATGTGAACTAACATTAGCTAACATCAGTATGGTCTATACCTACCTCCTACATAAGTGTCATGAGATGACTTTGTTGTGATTTGCCGCTGTATAAATAAAGTTGACTTAAAATACTGGTCATTCCAGACTAAATGAGGCTGTAGCAGCAAAAGCCCAGATCGTATTTAGCTGAGTGAAGGTATGTTTTATCGCTCATGAATTCCAATTTGTTTGTAAAAGAAAGAATTTATTTCTTCTTTCAACTGTAAAAAAAAAAAGAAAAAAAGAAAAGTAGTTGTTTTAACTTTAAGTTAGTGTCTGGGCTGCCTTAAAATTTTAAGTTCACTGAATTTGTAAAGACAAGGTGAGGTAAAGTTCACTCAACTTGTGCAGTCCCGGTTGCCTGTCATTAAGATGTAGCCAATATTGTGAGATTCAGTATTGTTACTTTCACATTTGCACATCATTAGAATATATAATAGAGACTCATTGAAATCCTGTTGAAAAAAAACCCCCTTATGTTCGCCATTTTCAGTTGCATCCCGTGTCTCTGTACGCTTTGAAATGCTAAAAAGGTCCTTGCCTTGCACTCTGGGTTCAATGATGCTCTCAATCAGTCCAACATCTCTCTCATGTCTGTGCCTGTTAGCGTCCGTCTCTTCTCCGACGCCTCCTATTCACAATCAAATGGACCTTCATACCTCTGTAATAGCTCTGCAGAAAGAACACCTTCAGTGGAAACAAGCTTTGCGAATGGATACAATGATTATGTGTTTGGGTGTGCTTTTTGCTGTCATGAAGCCTTTACTCATGTTTGTGTGTTTTTGGTATAAGTTGCCATGTTTGTCTTGTCTTAAAATATGTTTTGCATGTAATTTAAAGAGTCACTTCACCCAAATTACAAAACAACTGATACATTTTCCACATAAACGCTAGTGGTGGCCATGCAGATACTGTATATTTGGTTTTGCAATATTTATCTCTGAAATATCTGCCTCCATCCCACTCAATGCCACCAGTAGTAAGCATTGTGTTTTTAATGTATTGGTTTTTTTGTAATTGGCATAAATTGACCCTTTAAAATCAATATTTAATTTAATAAACAGTATATTTATTGTGTATTGTTATAAATAATTAATGTATAACGTACTGTACACTGTATTAAAGTCTAAAATAAAACCATGTTAGCAATCAGTATCACTAGAGCTGTATAATCTGAATACACACATGCACAGTGCACACACACACACACACACGCACACACACACCATGCACAATAGCTATAACTGCCACAGTGCCGCCAGCAATTTGCATTGTGTGTGTTCTTTCTAACATGTATAAAAGGGAGTAAAAACGGCAAGCTCAGCGTTCTGCATTCATCACCCCCCCTTCGTGCCCCCCACTCCCCTCCCAACAGTGATGGCTCTCGACAGGTCAGCGCGATGCCCCGGTGCTGCTCAGTAACCCCACTGTCCCCCTCACATCCCTCCTGCCCTACTGCACCTCTCCATTTCCCAAACTACACACACACACACACACACACACACTGTCACATAATGCAAACCTCTGCCCAGCACCTCCTAGAAGCTCCTGTCACAACAGAAGACACAATCTGCTGTGTTATGTGAATTATTGTTGGTTCGGTGTTTCTGGTTCTGTGTTTTAACACACTTTTATTTTCATTGTTTATTTTTCCTCTCCGTTATGGTTTTTCTTCCTTTTATAGTTTATGTCACCTTCTGGTGTCTCAGCTACTTGGTGTTGGCTTAAGAGCAGTGCCAGTGACAGCTCTGAGCTCTGAGGCAATGTCAAGTTCAGGTGTTAGTGCTCATAATCACAGGCCTCTGCAGCCACTAGAAACAGACTTTTCTTTTTTTCCCCCTCTGTTACTGGATATCATCGGCTGTGTTCTTGTCTCCAGAACAGAAACAATAAATGTGACACCCAAACATAAGCTGTAATAGCATTTAGCCTGGCAAATATAAGACAATGCTTTGTTAGTTGCTACTTTTGTGCTTTAGTTTAATATTTCTGTCTTGTCTCTGTCCATGAAGCCCACATGCTTGTTACAGACAATGGTTTCACGGGATCAGGCATTTCAGTGTATGGGTCAGTTCAGAAGCTGTTAGCTTTAGGGCACTTCCGTCCGGGGCCCCAACTGTATTATCTGCATGTGTGTATATGTGTATGTGTGAGCATGTGAGTGTCTTTGTGAATGCATGTGTGTTTTCTGTCCTTGCCCATCAGCATTTGGGTCTCCCGATTATGACAGTTATGATATGTCAACAGATGACATACACCCCAAAGAAAACTTTCTCCTCTTGACTCCAGCTGCTCTTCGCTGTGGCTGTTCCTCCTAGTTTCCCCACTCCCCCTGAATATAAGTACTTCCTGTTGTCTCTTTATACAAAATCTCTCTACCTCCCAATAAATGTCTTTCAAGGATTTCCACTCGTTCTGTTTCTCTTCTGAGATACACTGCCTCTCTTTTGGCCTCGGTCTGTTATAGGGGGGCGACAGAGGGGTTAAGTTTGTTTGATTTAGGATGTCCAGCACTGCTGCCCCCCCTGCCCTTGGCCCTACAGGGGGATTATGGCGTCACCTGGGGCCCCTGGGGGGGTATTATAAAGCCCCTGTCTGGCCCTCTCCGCTCCGTCAGAGAGGCTAAAAGGTCCACCGGACACTCTGTCTATCCCCATCTCTACTCTAGAAACACCCCTTTAGTATTGATGCCCACCTCCTCTTGACAACTCATCCCACCTGAGATCTCCACCCACACTCCCATATTATCTCACACCTATGTCTTTGCGACAAGTGGACAGAGGTGGCAAGCGAGGGCAGCTGAGTTGACTTTACCAACCGAGTTCACGGCTTGGTAAAGATCCGTTGAGTGGATTCGTCTGTTGACGTTCTGAAAACTTGTTTCGTCTTTGAACTGACTGTTTTTGGTCAGCCGAGTTAGCTGACTACAAAAGGGAGATCCTTTTTTTTGTTATTTTTGGCATTTGAAGAGGACTGAAAAGGTACACTTTACCTTTTCCAGACTCAACCCTGATTTATTTTTAAAGAATCTTCAACTGGTGGAGACCCTCAAGTGAACAGTCACCATGTGGGAGTTCCGTTCCATGAATTTTTGGCGGGCGGTCTTCGCAGAGTTCTTCGGGACCATGTTCTTTGTATTCTTCGGCATGGGTGCTGCCCTGCGCTGGACCACTGGGCCTCATCATGTCCTTCATGTGGCCCTGTGCTTTGGGCTAGCAGCTGCCACCCTCATCCAGTCAATTGGCCACATCAGCGGCGGCCACATTAACCCTGCCGTCACCTTTGCCTACCTTGTTGGCTCACAGATGTCTCTTTTCCGTGCCATTTTCTACATGGCTGCCCAGTGCCTGGGTGCTGTAGCTGGGGCTGCTGTGCTGTACGGGGTCACACCTGGCAACATGAGAGGCAACATGGCGATGAACATGGTAAGGACCCAAAATGGATGTTTCAGAAAACAAATATAGCGATGCTGGGTGAGGTAGAGGTTTTCAGGGTAGGTTGATTTCATCCATCTGATACCTGGCATACAGTTTAGAGTTTAGGAGTTTGTTGAATTTGATAAGATGGATTCCTCTAGTAGAATCAGCTCAGGCTTAGTTCAGTATGTATGCATTATAATTTGAACCAGGCTATCTATTAAACCATAACACCAGAAAAACCAAATGTCTGACATTTGTCTCCACAATTTCTTTGATTTATGCAAATATGTTTTTGTCTACTTGTGCATCTCCAGCTGCAGCCGGGCATCAGTCTGGGAATGGCAACCACTGTGGAGGTGTTCCTCACCATGCAGCTCGTGGTGTGCATCTTCGCCGTGACCGATGAGAGAAGAAACGGACGCCTGGGATCTGCCGCCCTCTCCATCGGCTTTTCCATCACCATTGGACATCTCATGGGGGTGAGACACCTGGAAATATAGATATTATATAAAAACTAAATAACTTACAGCACAATACAATAACAAGTGTCTTGTATTGTAGATGTACTACACCGGTGCTGGAATGAACCCGGCTAGGTCCTTTGCCCCTGCTGTGCTCTTCAGGAACTTCGTCAACCACTGGGTAAGACCTGCAACCACACTGAAGATGTCAACCTCCGCAGGAACCATAAATGACTGAACAGTGTGTTAACTGACAAGCTGATGTTTGTTGCCTGCAGGTGTACTGGGTCGGGCCTATGATAGGAGGTGCCATGGGTGCCCTCCTGTACGATTTCATGCTGTTCCCACGCATGAGAGGTCTGTCCGAGCGCCTGGCCACACTGAAGGGCAGTCGGCCCCCCGAGAGCGAGACCCAGCAGGACACCCGCGGGGAGCCCATCGAGCTCAAGACGCAAGCCCTATAAACCTGCCCCTGCCCCCTTCTCCTACTGGGGCCGAGGGACGAGGGACAAGGCCCTGAGCAACGCCAACCCCACCTCCACTGCCCTCCCCCACGCCTTCACACAACAACACACAAGACTAAACCAAATACATCTAGACTAACAACTAAGATTATTCCAGTGCCACACAAACAGGTTCACAACCTCCAACCTCAACACACAACAAGACTCCTCCACCCCCAGTCCTCACTCGGTATTCTGAACTGGACATTGTGTTTTTGATAAATGTGACCAGAGCCTGAACCAGCAGCCACCTTGTCCACCCCCCACCTGCCTGCTTCCTCCTCCCAGCCAGGCCTTCATCTGCGACTCAGAGGAGCGTGGAAACCCTGAAATTGAGCAGAGAGGTTTAGGGAGGCAGGTGTTGGAAAGGGAGTGAGACCGAGGGCAGGATGAGGGTGAAGCAGAGAAGGGTAAGAGGGCTTGGGGAAGGTAAGGGTGGAGTAAAGGGGTGGGGGTTGGGGTTTGGGTAGGGTATAGAGAGGGCAACACTCTGGGTTTGTGGTCGTTTCAAGTTGGGTTAGACCAGTGAAGATGGGCATGCTTTTAATTATTCACCTGAATTTATCTCCATTTTAGTTTTTTTTTTTTTTAGGTTCATTTTGTTTTCTGCACTTCAGACACAAGACGTGGATGTATGATACGATTAGGTTTTACCAGGGTTTTAACTATTTTCAATCACTACATTTTATCTGTGGGTTTGTGTTTGTGTGGACACTTCTGCGACATGTGTGTGTGTGCGCAAGTGTGTGCGTGAGAGTGAGTGTGTGCACGTGTGTGTGCCTGCCTGTGTGCGTATGAGTGCGTATATGTGTGTATGTGTGTGATCAAGATTGCAGATACAGTACTTTTTATTTCGCTTTATTTTCATTACCGCTCTCCTGTTTCGTACCATTAACTGTGTTCATTTTGTCATCAATTTTTAAGACATGATCATTTCTCCTCCCCTCACTGTGGTATTTGCGATGATATTCATTTTTACATGAACCATCTGCTTTTTTGTTCTGAACCAGCGCAATCCAAAGGAAATGTTGTATCCCAGACTTTGGTAGTAGGTCTGTTCACTGCAGATCAGCTGTGCAAGCTTTACATTGAGTCTCCTTTTATTATTTGATCCTTATTTGGGAGCACAAGGCGTTTCAATAAACATTTCAATGATAATAAACATAAAAACTTAATACAGGGTTTGGGTCATTTTTTGTTTCTATAATTTCTACATTTTGTGGAGATGATGAGTGTGGAGATGCAATAAATTATTTCGGCCACAAGAGGGTGAAAGGAACCCATGTCAGACATTTAAGTGTGGGAGGTTTTTGGACAAAAAATTAACCATAAAGGCAACAGTTCACAGTGGTAAGTATAGGTTACATTAGTATGATGTTGTGAAGGGAGGGGTTGTATGAGTAAGACAGGGTTGACCCATAAGCGGACTGTTGCCGTTTTTTGATAAGAAGATATGTCTAAAAGTGACGCGTTCATTTATCTTTCACTGTCTTCTGCTCTTGTGCATCACAGCTGATAAACTACAGTATGACTCCACCTCCAGAGCCCTGACAAAAGACAGTCACTGGATAAGACTTGTGATATTTGCTTTTTTTTCTTAGGGTCAACAAATCCCATGAAAAGATCAAAACAACGAATTGATCCTGCTATCAGGTGTGTAGCCAAAGCCTGATATATAATTATTTCTCTGTCTCATAGATCTCAATTGCTGTATTAAACAATCACCAGTGAGCCACATCATTGGACTGGGTGACATGTCCATTCATTACAATTAACCTGGGCTAGAAATCACAAGAGCACCTAATATGTATCAATCTGCAGCTGAAAATAGTCCCCATCAAAAACAATATTTACTCCTGTTTAAGACAAGTTTTCTAAAAACTACAGTGCCCAGCTGTTTTAGGATATTAAAAGAAAATTTTATTCAATTCAGTTTGTGAATTATATTTGCTTGCTTGCTGAGAGTTAGATTTACATAAGATTTATACCAGTAATATATAATAAATATGAAGCAACAACCAGGAGCCGATTAGCTTAGCTTACCATAAAGAGTGGAAACGGGGGGGAAACAGCTAGCCTGGCTCAGTCCAAATGTAACAAAATCCCTCTAATGCTCACTTACTGACATGTCTTGTTTGTTTAATCCCTACAACAACCAACAGTGGCCTTCACCTCCACACTTTTAGCTGTCCGTTAGTAAAATGGCAGCTGTTACCCAAAGATTTTAACCACCGTTACTGTTATTCACACTAAGAAAACAATAGCACGTCTCAGAAATATTCATTTTATTTTGCATATTTGTTTTAAATGTGATGTATGGCTTGGTTTATGACTACTAAGGTAGTGCCACAGCACCATGAGACTGTCAGTATCATCGCTAAAGCATCTTCCTCAGCTGGGAAAATAAAACAAAGAAACATCTCTGACCAGTACAATGGACTGGAAAAAAGAGCTCGGTCCTGACACTGGCATGTACTGCCTCGCTCTATTTCTGTCTCACTCACACACACAGAAACAGACACCAAATACACTCACACATATTCAGTAACAACATACACCCTGACACCTATATTCAAAGACATTTACTTGATATGTAGGCCTATTGACAACTTTGTCATTTGAGTATCATAAAACCAAAAGTTACAAGTCAAAACTCACGTAATGGTGCGTTCAGACCGAAAGCCAATAAAATATTCGCCCCACGTTGATCTGTTGCATTTATTTGCCCATGAATATTCGGCCAAAGCCGAAGTAACAACCATTGCTTCTTTGTATTTGTTGTGGAAGTCGGAAAACCAGACGCTGTCGCATCTGGGTTCATAATGTCATCCGGAGACACACGCGGCTAGGTGAATTTCACCGCCTCCACGTCTGGATGACTGCTATTTCCCGCGCTACCTGATGCTGACCGGTTTGACGACCTGCTAGCAAGGATCAGCACCAGGATTTCACAGATAGACACCAACTTTCTCAATGCTGATAGTTTTTTTTTTTGCGACACAGCGTCAAACGAAATTCTCGCTTGAGTTTAATATTTTCAACTTTTGCGAATAACGCAAATTTCGCAGGTTTGCGTCATTCGTGAGAATCGCTTTGCCCGGCTTTCGGTGTGAACGCACCATGATAAGCAGCTGCGGGACTTTCATGTGATGACTGTTGTGTTTTATGTGTTAACAAAGTGTTCTCAATGTTCCATGAGTAGCAATAAAAAAAAACCAAAATACCAGTGTTGTCTACCTTGCTTCATGCTTATCCTTTGTCATCATAATTGCATATTCTGTTAAACTGTGATTATCACCATGTAATGGCTTGCCAGTGGTAGATGAAAGGAACAAAATGGAATACAATAAACATTTTGTTCATATGAGATAAGAGACAAAAAAAAAAGAAAAACATAAACTGAACCAAGTACAGAGAGAGAGAGAGAGAGAGAGAGTGACAGATATAGAGAGAGAGACAGAGAGAGAGAGAGACAGAGAGAGAGAGAGATCTCTAAGGCCATAGACAGAAGGGTAACCTTGAAGAGGAGGTAACTGGACCTGCGTTTCTGAGAGGAACTGGCTCTCAGCTTGGCTTGTATCCAGCATTCATCTCAGTACTTTTGGAGAAACTGCAGCCGCAGCATCATGTCAAACAGACATATTTCTCACTGTCTTTACCCATCCACTCTCCAGGAGTCAAATCTGTCTCCAACCTCAGTGCTGAGGGTCAGGGGTAAACGTCCAGAAGATTACCAGTGGTCTCGTTCCAGTCCCTGACTTTCTTATGAAGAACATTCAGATCGTATGCTGATGACAGTAGCAATAGAACATTTTCATTAACTATCACAACAATTAAAAAAACAGGAATGAGAGTGCTCTCTAAAAAGCCCTTTTGATTACATCACACTCTCTTACTGGTTATCCAGTCTCATCCTGATGATGTCACAGGCCAAACAGTCACGCTGTTTTGAACCATCAGTTCGGCAGCTCCAGCACCACCAGGAGCTGCTCACTGCATGCGGTCGGGCTGGTGCAGAGGGTAGTGGAGGAAGGCCTGTGGGGCGGCAGGCATAGAGGTGAGTGCAGCCAGAGGAGGGTGGATGGCAGCCGGTGGGGTCGGGGATGCTGCGGTGAGAGCGGCCGCCGGATTGCTTGGGGAGAAGCTGTAGCTGAGGTAGCCAGCGGAGAGTGACGGTGATGGGGCATAGGGGTACTGCTCCAGTCCTGCGGGGGCGTAGTGGCTGTAGGCAGAGCTGTAGTCCAGGTAAGGGGAGGCAAGCACTGCTGCTGTGGGGCTAAGCTGGGACTGCAGCACCAGGCTGGGCTGGAGGAACGCCTGGGGGTAGACGCATTGCTGGGCGAGCCTGGACAGAGAGAGATTAAATGATCAGTCAATTAATCGATGAGCTGAGGAATAGACAATTAATCAACAACAATTTTGATAAAAGATTAATAATTTAAGCTAATTTTTCAGCAAAACTGTTGTTCCAGCTTCTCAAATGTATAAATATTTACTGGTTTAAATCTTCAATTAAGTTAATTAATCTTAACATCTTTGGATTTTTTATTGTTATTCAGGCAAAACAAGCAATTTATGCCACTTTGGAAATTAAAGTGAGAAAATAAATAAAGCCTTAGTTTTGACTATAAATGGAAATGTGTTGTCACAGATTCAAACTCCACACAAATGAGGACAAACCTGGGAAGCAGCATTCTTTGTGTGTTTATACATAAATATAAGCTGTTGCCACTTCCTCCCATCTTTTTTTGTAACTTCTTTAAGCTTTTATAAAACCGGACTCGAGGACAATCATCACTTTCGTTTTTGCAAAACCACACACATGCAGTATTCCCTAAGTTATCGCAGATATGAAAATCTGAAAGACTATTTCTACATCTGAATTGGCAGCCAATTTATGCTGCATTTCTCATTGTGCTTGTCTCATATTTTCCTTTTTCGTTTGTGTAAATATATATATTTTTTAAAATATAATATGTGTTCTTTATATGTGGATTTTTAGCTGGTAGGCTTCAGGGCTTTGTACAGTTTGTACAGTTATATATGCAAAGCTAATGCTAAGCCAACCCTCAACAATAAAAGAAGTGGTGTTTCATGAAATTAGAAGAAAATTACACACACACACACACACACACAGGCCATATATCTGTCTGAGTATCTGATAACTTCAGCAAAAATCTGACGAATGTGTGTTCAGAGCCGTCCCTCTGTGTTTATCTGTGAGATCTGATCTGATTATTGAGTGTCATATAAACAACAGTAACCAGAGACAGTCACACACAAGCATCATCTGAGTTGCATGTTTTAACACAAACAAATGCACAGCAGTTTCTCCAGTAACTCATTTTCTTTACATCCCAACATTTAAAAACCTATGAAGGCATCCTCCTCCTTCTTTAAAAAGCAATTATCAGCACTGTTGCCCTAAAATAGACCTTTTCCCTCGTGTTTAAGTTTAATTAGCGCACTGTCTGGGAAATTTTTTTTTTTTAAAAACCCAGCTCTGCTCCAAATGAAATATCACCCATTTAAAAATGAAACTCTACATAACAAGGAATTACTTCAATCACAATTGCTTTTACTTCTGAACTGAATAATTGATATGTGTTTTGTGAAATAAACGCCTGTACACACACACACACAACCTGCCACAACAGATGCAGTGTGTGAGACTGTTGAAACTTTGAGCCACGGCAATAATGAGAGAAAAAAAGAGCTCGACTGTCCTCCTGCATTCAGTCATGCCCTTGCCTGAGGCTGCCCACTTAACCTGAACTGCCTCAGTTACATCTGGCAACAGCAACAGCGATCATATCAGAGGAACTAGGTTACGCTGCTGAGCTTAAGTAAAAACAACAGAACATGACAGTATTTAACACTTACACCCCTGTGATCAGCGCCTACAGTCAAACCCATTAAGTAACCTTGTCACCGAGTCTGAACAGGTGATCAGAGCGGCGAGAGGTGGCCTGCTGCTGCTGCTTACCCCTAAACAGAGCCGGAGCAGGGATCAGGTGTGCTTACACGAAAAACAGTGGGACTGGACCTGTTTACACAACACACACACCCACACCCACACCCACACCCACACACACACACACACACACACACACACACACACACACACACCAGTATGTACAGTATGTCTGACAATAATAGTTTTAAACTTATTTAACTTTACTCCACTGTCCCAGTTCTCCAAATTCTGGATAAAAGATGTTGCCTGAAAACACCAATTTCTGTATCAATCTGTTTTAAGTGAAGCCGAACCATTTGAATACAGTTTTTATTTTTTGCTGCACCAGCACATAAAATGTATAAAGTGTTTTGTGCACCATGCTTTTCACATAATTCTGTCTAACGTAGTAAAGATTTTGGAAACTTTAGGATCTGGACAAGAATTCACTTTCCTTTCCTTGGAGCCAGAGTCTGAGCAGTAGTGACTGGGCAGCGGAGCCGTGGTATGGAGTTCCTGCCCATACACCCACCTGCCCAATCGCGAGCAGGGCTCAGCTTTCAATCATGACATTTCACCCCAAACTGATCAGAAAAATGAACACTTGAACATACATCAGCGTGACAAGAACTACATAAACAATAGAAACCATCTTTGGGAAAAAATTAATTGTTTTTAGTTTGGCTCATGTCCTACTTGATATTATTGAGGGGGAGGATTTAAATACCTATACTGCAGCCAACCGCCAGGGGGCAATCGATATGTTTTGGCTTCACTTTTGAGGAGCTCTCCATGTTGTCCATCTTTATATACAGTCAATGGTGTGCTAAATATGAAGCTACAGCTAACAGACAGCTTAGCTAAGTTAAGTGTTTGTCTAACTCTATGCAAGAAAGCAGATAAGTGTATTTCCAACAATGTGTCTTCCTTTAAGTGTAGAGTGCAGATGTGTTGTGCATCATGCTAAATACATTTCTCTTTAATTAAACATTCAGTCGGCCTATATTTTGGAAATCTTGGGATCTGGATGAAAATTGTTCCCTGGGTTACCTTTAAAAGTAACTAATTAATTTCACTTTTACAAAAAGTGTTTTTTGGTACAGATTAAATGAACAAGACAATGGTTCCCCAGATGTCAGCTGATCGTGAAGAAGCCTAAGAACCAGTTCCCAACCACATAAAGATACACATAAAAAACACATTAAAAAGATATTTATTGGAAGACCCAAATCTCACAAGTTTCTTCAATGAAAAAAAGCCTCTTCCATAATAATAAATCTTTAAGGAAATTGAAATATTGTTCTTCCCTTTACTCTTACCCTCTCCTCTAAATTTTCCCCAAATGAAATGAGGTGAAATGGACAAAATAAAAAAAAGGGGTTTCAATGAAGATAGACAATAGAAAACCTACAGGCACTGGGCTATTGTAAAGCAAGTAAAATATCTTGCACCAATCACTAAGAACAGCCCTAATGCAGGTATTTGAAAGGTGATTTCTAGAATGCTTAAAATTACCCTCAAACTCGAGCATTAGTTAGGCGCCTGTCTCCACATCCTGCAAAGGGAAATGACAGCAAGTACCAAATCATCTTTTCATCTAATCTTCTGCCTAAAAGGCAAATAGATGTATTTCTCCAAATATCAAACAATTTCTTTAAAGAGGAAAGAGGATAGATTTTCAGATTTCACCTCAAACTTTGTCATTGTTAAAATGGTACAGGTCAAGATCGTGTATAACACAACCTCAGTTGCTGCTGTAGCAGTGAGAAAATAACCACTTTGCTGCAGCTTTAACACAATAGTCCGATTGTTGAGGCTCTTCATTATAAAACAGGAATCTCTCAGTAAATTCAGACATGTCTTTAAGGTCTACTGATTGAAAAGAAGGTTGCGCACCATCTAGACCGGTGGTTCTCAAACTGAAGAGGGCATGGAGCCAGTGCAGGGGGGATGTGGACGACCAGGGGAAAAATGTGGATCTCTTAAGGTTTGTTTATGGCCTCAACAACCTTGAAGAAGATAAGGAAGACTGTATGAAGCCTGAGAGGTGAAACTCAGGGCATAAAAATACATACAGCTTATTGCAGCGAGTGCATGTTAATAACTGAAGGGGACTTGGATGAATGTACCAACATTTTTATCAACTTGCTTTCTCACATCCATACTGTTCAAAATCACACTGGTAGAGAGGTTTTAATGAGTAAATAAAAACTATAAGAAGTCAACACACTTTCCCATTTTATATCATAAAATCATAAATCAAACTGCAACTTTAGAGTGTCAGAACAATGTTCTTCACAAAGAGAAAGCAAAATGTTTTTTTCTAAATATTTAATACTTGCAGATTCAGTGCAAACTGACTCAAGTATATGTTTGTATGTGTATTTAATTTTGTATCTAAGACTCATTTAGGGAGCAGCCACTCAATCGATACTTTAAAGCCCCTGAAAACGGCCCTTTTTAGATCTTTTTTTGGTGTAGTTTGATCAGATTTGATTGACAGTTGCCTGGCAACATGAGCAAGCAAACGCACAACTGTCGCTAAACTCTGGTGCACAGAAATATGTTAGTATCATCCAACATAACCAGAACTGTTTACTTTGGCAGAAAATTGTTCATATAAGACCCCATCGGAGAAATTAGGAAAATAGAGAAAATAGTTTTTCAGTGCCTTTAAGGGAGATCTGGCCAAGGAAGCGGCACCAAAGACGACAGACGCAAAAACCTGCACACTAACGACACTCAACGACACCAGAAATCAGCGAAGCTGAAGCTAATATCGCCCTGACCCTTCTGCATCCCATCTCTCCTCGCTCGCGCTCCGTCCATCTCTCCCGGAGCAGAAGTGCAGTGTCATTCCCACGGCTGTGTGCCGCTGCCTGCCAGCCTGCCTGTGCACCGGCCTGACTGATCCAATGTGACAGCGGCATCGTATGAGAGGGAGCTGCGCCTCGCCTCTCTCCTCCCAGTGCTTGGCATCATCGCTGGCTGTCAAACACACATGTTTATATGTATGTATATACACACACACACACACACACACACACACACACACACGCACACACGCAGAAAACGAGCAAGTATGAAAGAAACAAGTTAATACACACTTGTGTGTAGTTAGTTAAGCAGCTTAGAAGATGATGGGGATAGGTGTGTGTGTGTGTGTGTGTGTGTGTGTGGTGAGTGGGGGGTTTAGGCATAGCAGGGCTAATTGGCGCAGCTGCATGGGTGTATGCTCACTAACAGACCCATGAGAGCAGAATAACCTCCACCGACTCCACTCTCCCTCCCCTCTCTGGGTTTACTCCCTTACAGCCAGCTTCCCCTTTACTCCCCCTCACTGTCCTTCCTCAACCCAGGCAGCGGGATAAAAGAGATAGGATGGACTGGATAAAATCAAAGAAAAAACCCCCTAAAAAAACATAACATCTGCAGTTTTTTTTTGGTTTTTTTTGAGGGTCGAGGTTGTGAGTGGGAGGCAGAGAAGCTGAGAGGTGAAGGATCAGCCATCATATCCCTCATGCCTTAGGACAGCCACGCTTTTAATAGTTCAGATCAGGGATGTGAGGAGGGTGAGTCAGTCAAAGAGACAAACACACACATTCATCATGGAGATGCACACACATGACCATCCTTCCTCTCTTGATAAACACACACACACACACACACACACACACACACACACACACACACACACACACACACACACACACACACACACA
>JBBPCS010000480.1:11504721-11522553 GCA_037974645.1 Hollardia meadi | reverse complement strand
AATTATATGTCTTATTAGGGAATATTGGTGTGGGCCACTATAGTGAAATGATGGATGATGAGAATGATGGAAGCGCTATGAAACCTTTTTGAGATTTCTGGAGCGCTTGGAGGCTTTTCTGTAAGCCCATTTTGATTTATAATGCACTGTGCAATAACTTAAACATGGGTCATTTGTACTTTATATCTCTATATAAGTATTTTGTTTTTGATTTTCTATGACTAGAGCTTGGTCTTGTCTTCTGTTGTATTGCATCATACTTTGTTTGTTGTTGTTGTTGCTGTGGTGGTGGGATGTTTTTAGCGATTATGTACTGTCATGTATATAGTATTGTGTTTGGTGTGGACCCCAGGAAGAATAGCTGTTGCTCGGGCTGCAGCTAATGGGGATCCTAATAAATGAAATGAAATGATAGAAAATCAGTGAAACAGAGACTTAAATCTGGGTAGGATTTGTGCCAAGACCACTGGTTAAAATTAGACATCAGATTGTCTCATTTTTAATTTATGATTTTATGAAAGCTTTATCTTGTTTTTATTTATTTATTTAACTCCTACAAGGACCGTTTATGGAACAGTAAATCCTCATTTCTGCAGGTTAAGGGCTGGTCTTAAATATAAATAAACTTAATATAGAGACAATTCATGCAAAACAAAGTGCTCAACATAAAAGAAGATAATAACATTTTTATGATAGGCTAAAACAATAAAAACAAGAATAAGACAAAGATCAGGTGAAAACACTTCAGGAGAAAGTAAAGGTGAAAAGATGTGTTTTATGTGTTTAGTTCTGATCTCAGGATCAATCAAGAGGCTTCAGATCATCTCTCTGCTTTAAGCTAAATGAAAACATACGCGTGCAGATGTACAGGTGTAATGTTAACCATCTAAGTTTAGCGTGTTAGCATGGTAAGCAGCATAAGCCTCAATTGTAACAACATAATGTGTGGACAACGCATCCAGTAATATGAACCACAGATATAAACCTCATGGTGGCGCTAGAGGGAAAGTCAGGGCATCGCCACAGTCAGTAGGATTCATCGCCTGGGGACCACAAATGTCGGTACAAATTTTCATTTCCCTGACAAGGGAATGAGGATCAAATAGTTATTTCTTATTACACAACGAAACACATTAAAATGATCACCACATGAAAACAAAAGTGAAACAGAAAAATTGCCTCTTGTCTTCCTTGAGTCAGCCAACAGTAACCTGGCAGCCAATCCTACACTAATTCTTGTATTATTATTATTATTATTAATTTTTTTTTTTTTTTTTTTTTACAAATGACAGTCTAGTCTAAAGGAAAAAAAGCCTGGAGGTGTGAGATCTTCTCAGAAAATAAGAGAAGGGAAGAAAGTGGGATGACTAATGACCAGAACTCTCATGGGGGTGGGACTAGAGGCCCCATTCAGACCTGGTGTTTCCATCCATATACAGCAAATGTTAGACATCAAGTTATTTCTTTGTGTAAACAGCATTGTGTCTGTCCCGTTTATTTGATTATAGAGCGGGGAAGTGAGATCTGATCACAAAGTCACTCGAGATGAATGTTGATGCCAGGTGTGAACTTGTGACCAGATCAACCAGGACGGATGTTAATACCAAATAAAAACAGGCTCCAAGTACATTTATTCAAGTACTGTGCTGAAATATAATTTGGAGGTACTTGTACTTTATTATTTCCAATTTATTCTACTTTAAGTCAGGGCCACATGTTCTGTATTTATTACTCCCACTACATTTATTTGGTAACTTGTAGTTACTTTGAAGGTTTTGTTTAATAATACAAAACAGAATCGACAAATAATTAAGATAAAAGCTGCGTGAAAATTCATAAGGTAGATCAGAAGATAAGAAGCAGTTAAACCACTTAAACCAGCTTCAACATTAAAGTTACGAACACATGAATGCATCAGTAATCACCATCCAGTAGTGTAATATACATTATTCAGAAATATTCCATTCTGCACAGTGAATACTTTCACTTTATGTACTTTAAGTATATTTTGATGCAAATGCTTTTGCGCTTTTACTTAATTCAAAATTTAAATGCATGACTTTTACACTGTGGTATTGCTACACCGATCAGCCACAACATTAAAACCACTGACAGATGAAGTGAATGACATTGATCTTGGCTACAGTACAATGTTCTAGTGGAAAACCCTGGGTCCTGGTATTCATGTGAATGTTCTTTGACCCATAAAACCCTCCCAAACATTGTTTCAGACAAAGTAAACCCCCTCATGCCAACAGCACTCCATCCATGTCGCATGTAGCTCAATCAGATTTGGATCTGGGGCATTTTGAGGCCAGGTGGACACCTTAAGCTCATTGTCATGTTCCTCTGGCTGTTCCTGAGCAGTTTTTGTGGTGTGGCAGCACGCGTTGTCCTGCTGGGGGACCAATGTCATCGGGGTGTGCCGGTGCCATGGGGGGTGTGCTTGATCTGCAAGGGTGTTTGGGCGGATGGTTTGTATCAAGTGGCATCCACATGAATGCCAGGATCCAGGGTTTCCCTGAAGAATATTGCACTGTAGCGAGATGATCAATGTTATTAATTTCAACCATCAGTGGTTTTAATGTTGTGGCTGATTGGTGTTCTTTTACTAGATCTGCGTAGCTCTTCCACCTCTGCAAACAGCAAATAAAAGCAAGGCTGCAGACGGCAGCATGAGCCTCAATGTCACCGACAGCAGCCCGTCTTTTTGAGTTCAGTTCTGAGGATTTGCCACACAGATGTCCTTCACACTCCAAGTTCCCCCCACATGTCTGTTGTCTGGCAGACTCCAGGACTCGTGGCTCTTGTTACTGCAGTAAAAGACACTTTCAGGTGAATCTACAACATGGCTGGAAACAACATATTTGCTTGCTGCGTAACGACGGACTGAACTGAGGCTGCAGGATTTTGGAGTCATGCGCTAAAATGCAAAAAGACAACAGAGACGCTGTAATGTTTCAATAGAAATTTGTATTTACATCAATATTAACATCAAGAAACAAGATAAGAAAAAAAATGCAATAGTATTTTACATCCTGTAATAATGACTGTATGTTTCCCAGATGAGTTTTCTCTTGTCTTTAGCGCCAGTGATGCACTGCGAGGAGTTTCTTTCTTTTAAAGCAAAACAGATTTAAAATTTTTTTTTTTTAAATATTTGTAGATTAAATTTTCATATTCTTCATTGAGACTGGACTTTAAAAGAAAAAAAAGCAACTCCAAGCTATTATTCTGAGACATAATGACATCAACCATGAAACTTCCTTTCTAGCTTAGAAAATCTCAACATTCTCTTGTGAAATAACTGTTTGCAGCACCACAATTCAACTGGCCGTAAGTTCTACAGAAAGGAAGAAACAATCACAAACAGAAAAACTCAAACCACCTCAGCAGAACTAGACTCATGTCTACTCTATGTCATACGGATGTGGATATAATATATGCAATTAAACATATTTAGTTTAATGTATATTATAGGTTATGTGCAACAGTAAAAGCACACATGGGTACTTGCACGATCTACGTCAGGAACTGTTTCTACGCACTGCAGAATGACAAACAAAAATCTTTGGATTGAGCATGTGTGTTCAAAGGTAGATTTCTCAACAAAAGCTTCACAGGAAATACAGCAAAAATAAAGGCAAACTTAGAAGTTTGACAGGTGACTACTTGTTGCTTCCATGAGGATTAAACATCTGTGAACAAAACCTAAAACGACTCGTGGACAGTTACACAGCAGGACCGATTTTTTAAAGTCTGCAAAAAAATTCAAAGCACAGAAATCTCAGGAGTGAAACTTAAAAGTCGCACATGGAAGCATGAGGTTCAGTTCAGGAAATTTTAACCGCGCATACTGGTAAGACATCCGGGCCCCTAGAAGCCTAACACAATCATGTGTCAACTCTTTTTTTTTTTTTATAGGCATATTTTGTGTTTTCACTTTTTTTGTCAGAAGATAAATAATTTATTTAAAAAAAATAAAAAAAATTACACACTAGCACCTCTTTAGCTAAGACTATGTCCTCAGAAAATCAAGAGTGCTTTCTGGGAGAAAGAAAGTGGCAATATGAAAGAAAATCTACACGTACTGCTTACAAAAAGGAGGCCCTTTCCAAACAATAGTTAAAGTATTGAAAATAAAAGCTGACCTATGACGGATTAAGAAAATTACACTTTTAAATATCAAGCCTTACAATCTGTGCAAAAACAGTATGTGACCTACAAAAGCATATATATATTTATATATAATACATCTGAAGCGTATTTACAATTCATATTCACAGACAAAAGAAAACAAAAAAGCTCCAAACAAGACATCATGTTTAATACTGCAGTGCCGTCGCTTTGAGTTAATGATACTTCAGCTTTGTTCTCAGAGGAAAACCAGGAGGAAGGATTATTGCTAGAAATCTGCACGCCTACACTGAAATCTAACGTACATTTTCTCTTACAGTGTGAGCTCATATCGACATGTTCTCATAACTGTCAATTAATTTCATTTCTGCACTTGTAGTAACATTGTAAATTGGTGCGAGGTATCCAAAATATCTGCAACACTCGGATTTAAAAATTACCTCTGGAATGATCACATCATGAATCTGTATAAATATAAGTGGGGTTTTAAACATTAACAGAAGTCTGTTTGTTTTCCAGAGTGATTTTTAAAATTACTTAAAAATTTCTCTTGTAATAAATCGGTTCACTGTAGACGAGAGCGTTGGATAAGATCTGTGCTTACTGCCTTTCTACTGGTTACCACTTTGGAACAAAGACCATCAAGGTTGCCCACTTCCACTCAACAGAGAGGAAAAGTTGGAGAACACACACACACACACACACACACACACACACACACACACACACAAAAATAAACAGTAAATGTCTGCTGCTATTCATTAAATTCTCGGGTAAAGGCCTCTATATTGCCACAATCCTTTCCGATGTTGGCCTTTCCTTAAAGTGCAATCAGCCAACGAGTAATTCAGTCGTACTTTAGCCCAGCGGCGCCCTGAAGGACGAAACAATGTGCTACTGCTTAATGACATTCATCTGAGTGTCACATTCTGATTGGCCCGTCATCTGGAGCCACGTTTACTTCACGTACGCAGACATCGTTCAGGAGCAGCAGAGAGGCGGCGGATAAAAAGAAAAACGCCCACAGAGTTCAGAAACAAGAGAGGAATCCCACGTTTTGAATCTTAAACACAGCTTTGTGGTGCGGTCGACACATGAGGCGACGTCTTAACATGTCTGTCCATGTTCCAAGTCTGTGATCTGTCTGTCCGCCTACAGTGTTTGGTCCAGCGAGTGGTGTGTGTCTACTGAGGCTAATCAAGAGAGGAATATTTTAAAACCACAAGAGGAATCACAGAGCGGTCTATCTGACTGTCTTATGTGTTTCAGAGTGTCACAGTGTTTCTGATTCTTATGAACGCTGTGCATTTTCAGGTACGCATGTCTGGTTTCCTCCAGGTAGTCAGACTGCCATTACTGACAGTGAGTCCAAAAGGAAGTTCACTCCCCCGTCTGGTGGGAGTGCAGCACTACACACAGACACACACATACACACACACACACACTGCCTGGTCCTCCTCATGCTCCAGTGCTGCAGCCGTTTCCTGTCTCTGAATGGAGATCACAGTGCGACTTCTGTCACCGTGCTCAGCAGTATTTCTAGATTTAAGGGAGGAAAAGAGAGAAAAGTAAGACAGAGAAGTGTCTTTACTTAAATCAGCTACCAGAGTCGGACAGGATAACATCACAATTCTCTCTCTAACTCTAACGTAAAACAATACCGACATGCCCGTATATACAATGAAATGGTTATCAGTTGCTGTAATTGTTCCTCTTTTCCGTATTGGATGTAAATAAATCTATTCTTAAAGCAATTTCAAGTTTAAGTGATGAGGAATAAACCCTCAGTCCACATTCTGTCTGGAAATTAAGTCTGAAGTTCATTTGAAGTTAATAAAAACTTCATCAGTCAGTGTTCGACAAATAAATGGGTTTTTAAATTAGTCTTTTCGGTAGAAATTTCCCTCTTTGTGTTTCCACAGACAGCAGCCAGGTTTCCATTTAGCAGAATTTCCAGAAAGTCTGCAAAAAATAATATAAAATACTAGGAGTCTTACTGGAGCTCTTTTAATTGCATCATCTTGTTGCAATTAAAAGAGCTCCAGTAAAACCTCAAAAGGTGGAAAAGAATGGAGAAAACATGAAATATCGCATTATGTATTAAGCTGCAAAATGTTGCAGTTTCCCTCAAAAGCTTCAGTCAAATTCTTCATGGACGTCACTATTAAGTCCGTCTCCATTACACTTTGCTGCCTTTTGCTTTCATCAATACAGAAACTTTTCCACCACAGCAAAGCATAACATTTTTTGGTGATATTTCAGGTTTTCTTTGGGGATTTTGGTGAAATGGTGGTGGATGAATCACACTCTGAAAGTTTTCTTGCTTTTCTGCAAAAGAAAGTTAGTGACACAAAGCTGAAAAATGGAAGTAAAAACTGTAAATGTGGGTGACATCTGCTTGATTTAACACTCAAATTCAGTTCTTTGCAGCTGCTATGGACAGGAGGAATGGTTAGAAACATTTCAGTGCACATACTGGCATGTCAGGCCTGTTTTAAAATGAACTTGAAAAAATGTGAACCTGTCCTTTAAGCATTCCCATGCTCCTACCATCTGCACCTACCTGATCAGGCCCCATAGGCATACGTCCCATCACCATTGGGTTCATACCCATCTGCCCTCCCATCTGGCCCATGTGACCTCCTCCTCCGCTGGCTGGCATGCCCCCGTTCATCATCATGCCTCCGTACTGGCCTGGATTCCCCTGCTGGCCAAACTGCTGCTGAGGGTACGAACTGCTGAAGCATAGGAAGAAGGTTTTAATTCAAGCTTCCCACAGATCCCGTGACTTGTGCCTCAAACTTTGCCATGTTGGGTCCTTGAATTTAGGGAATTGGGCTTTCAGAAGATGTGGAACCCTGTTAACTGTCTGCATCCAAGAAAAACTGACGGCAAATTCTGACAGAACATTGTTGAAGTACCAGTTGTAAATATGTCTGACTTCATACCTGTTGCGTCCCATGCCTCCCTGCGACCAGCCTTTCATATCAGTGCCCTGGTACATGGGACCACCCTGTGGGTGCTGTTGCATCATGGGGTTTTGAGGTCCCAGGCGGCCGGGCATCATGGCATTAGGAGGACTGCCACCTGACGGGCCGAATGAGGGGTCTCCCTGCTGGCCCATCCCTTTGGAGATAGACACAGGAAATAGATCATTAATAAATAGATTAAAATGAATAAATGGATAATTGATACATGGTAATAGATCCCAGGAGTGTGTTCTGATACTTGCAACCCCTTCAATAACAAGGGAGGTACATAAATCTGCCAATCTTCCTTTTTACATGACAAATGTGACACCTGCAGTAAACGGCGCCACCAACAGGGAGCAGCAATATTCCGCTGGGCACCCGGCTCAGTAGACTCACCATAGTTCCCACCATAGCCAAACTGCTGGGGGCCTGGCTGGCCCATGTTTGGACCTCCCATAGAGTTGTCCATGCCGCCAGGAGCCGTGACGTTAGGAGGGGGACTGAACCCTCCTGCGGCAGCAGCAGCGGCCGCTGCCGCCTGCTGCTGCTGTTGCTGCTGCATCAGCATCATCATGCGCTGCCTTCTCATCTGCATGGTGACCATCTCCCGGCTGCGCTGAGCCATCATCTGAGCGTTGAGGAAGCCCGGCTGCACAAAACAAACAGATCATCAGAGAGTCTAATGTATATGGAGCTTTAATAAAATATACTGTATGTTATAAAATATACAGTATGTAATGCTAAAAATAGGTGGTTGATAAGATTTCTTGGACAAAAATCTGTAATGTTATTTTAAATTTCACTGAACTAAAAAGTCAAATAAGTTGCATCACTTGAAAGTTGCATCAAATATATATTTTAAGACAAGGATAAAATCAAATTTAAGCTCAATTTACACCAACAACAATATATTCACACCAAGACGGTATCACTGTGAACCCCTATATTAAAATAAAGTAAACAGATGACATGTTGGTCTATGGCATCATCCAATACAAAGAGCTCATGATAGCTGAACACACTTAGTAGTGTAGTAGAGTAGTCTAGTGTGTGGGATTTAGGGGGATTTAGAGCAGAAATTGAGTAAAATATTAGCAGAAATGGAATATTATATTCATAATTATGTTTTCATTGGTAAATAATCACCTGAAACTAAGAATCGTTGTGTATTTGTTACCGTAGAATGAGCCTTTTATATCTACAGAGGGAGCGAGTCTGCCATGTTGCACTGCCATGTTCATACAGTAGCCCAGAACGGACAAACCAAACACAGGCTCTAGAGAGGGCCTTTCATGTTTTTAACAGCGACTTTAGGAGAGGGTAAGATGAGGGGTGCTTAGTTGGTCGCAATGTGCAACCACACCACTAGATGCCACTAGATTATACAGACTGGACCTTTAAAACTGAAGAGATTAAGGTAAAATTCCAGGAGAAAGTAACTGTACTCCTTTAAACATATTTTGGATGTCCAATAAAAACAGCAGTGTCGATGGTTCGTATGTGGCGACCACCGATGCATGTCATCCCCCTTCTCTCCCCCTCCAACTCCTGTCTGCCTCTTGACTACGTACTACCAATTTCCCAAAAAATAATAGATTTAGCCAAATAGACTCCTAGAAACGCTCAACAGGTGATGCACCTGCTACAGGATCTGTTCTACATAGCAACCACTCAATTCTCTGTAGGTCCATCACTGTCTGGTTTAAACTGGCTACAAAACAGGAAAAGACAAGTCTACAATGGACGATCAGATCTGCTGCTTTGTAGAACAATTCAAAGAACAACAACAACAATAACATTAATGCTAACAACTTTTGGGAATCCCTTAGCTGCTGTTTATTCTTTTTATTTGCTGATAATGCTGTTATAAATGTTGGAAATCCGTTAACAACATATGGGTCTAGTTAATCATGTTAAAAGTTGTTAATGCATGGATTTTAGTCCAGGTTCATCTATAAGAGGGACTTCTTGATGTGTGAGTATGTGTGTGTGAACAAACTTAGCAAACTTGATTTTGATGATCATATCAGTATTTCTGTGAATCGTCTGTAGATATTTTGTCAGGTACCTGTCCTCCCATGCCAGGCTGCATGCTGGGCCTCATGCCAGGGTTGCCTCCCATGTTCTCCATCTTCATCCCCATGCCCTGCCGTGTCTGATTCATGAACTGAAGAAGCAAAAAGAACATTCAGCATAAAATGGAAGAGAAAATGTTACTCTGACCCTTCCATATGTTTACGGATAAATTATACATACATACTAATGTAGGTGCCGCACTATTTTAGCAGTCAGAAAACAAGAAATCAGTCACATTTTTGTAATAACCAAAAAATTATGAATTAGACATAAAATGAGCTGCAACTCCAGGATTTTATGCCTAATTTCAAAATTCAAACCCCATCAACAGAAGGTAGAATATGTGTTTCCAAGTTTGTATTAATCTATTGTTAATTTCCAGCTCTTTACATTGCACCACTGACATGTTTTCTTCACATTCTCCCAAATGTTAGAAACTCCTCCACTAATTTTACGCTCATCACATTTGTATATTTACAAGTACACAGAAATTTGTAATTCTTCCAGTGTGAAAACGCTACATACTAACATGGTTGGATTAGCATTTGTACAGAATTAGCAGGACTGTAACACAAACTGATTGTTTGCAGATAAACTGATGAATTAGTGAGCCTCCTGTATTCATACCTGTTGTCCCTGCAGCCTCTGTTGTAGCTGCAGCCTCATGGGCTTGTTGGTAGTCATCATCCTGGGTCTCATCATGTTGGCACGCGGGTGTCCCATGCCGCCCATTCCACCCATTCCTGGGAAGCTGCCACCTTGGCCCATCTGAGAGAGCATGGGCCCAAACCCTCCCTGCTGGGTCTGTCCCTGCATGGGGTTCCCTCCATAGCCAGACTGCATGGGCATGGCAGGGGGTCCTGGATAGCCCTGTCCATAGAGAGGCTTCTGGTCCAGCACCATGGATGGGTCCTGCCCTGGAAAAGGCTCCATCTGCTGCTCAGCTCCCTGAGTCTGGAGCAGACAGGACAAGAGGACAAGACAAGTCTGTCAAACTTCTACATCTAATTGATTCATTCCAATTGGTTGGCTCTGTAATTGTCTTTTTCTAAGCAGTACAGACGGGTCCCTCTGGGCTCGTCTATCACCCTTCAGTAAAAGAACAGTCTGCACTTTGAGCCATGACTGAAATATCTAATGCAAAGCTGAATGTAAAGCTGATTGATTATTTCTCCTTTTACTTTACTTCTAGAGGGACTCAAAAGAGCACAGAGAGTGCTGATGATCCAGCTTTTTTCTATGTTTACTTATGACCTACTTGGCTGACGAGGTCTGGGATGCCCAGGGCTCGGTCTATCTCCTCCAGAGCGATGCCATCCGTGTTATTCAGCAGAGAGTCCAGCTGGTCCAGAAGTGCCCGCTCATCACTCTGACCCTCACTGGTGGTGGGAGGCACCAGGAGATCATCTAAGGTGTTGCCAAACTGGCGTCTACAATGCACATCCACATACAGACACCATGAACTTCAGTATAAACTGCCTCCTGAGCTCACTTCAGATAATCAGGAATTAACACGGACAATAAGGAACGTTGCACTGACCTGTTACCCTCCATGCCCATTATAGTGTCTGGCCAGGAGGGGGACTGGTTGGGCTGCCCCTGCTGGCTGAAAGGGCTCATACCCATGCCCATGTCAGCAGAACCTCCTAAACCACAAAGGTGATACATTTATACACATACAGCATGTCAGATGTAAAAAAAAAAAAGAAGATCAAAACTGGTCATCAGGGTGGATTCACCAAAGAAAGATGATAAGCCATTTGGATGGGTGGGCTAGCATTTTTTGCTAGCTAGCAAAGGACGGTTCACTACTCTGGTACAAAGTGAAATATCTCAATAAGTATTGGATGGATTGCTGTGAAATTTAGTACAGACGTCCATGTTCCCTTCAGGATAAATTGTAGTAACTTTGGCAATCCCTAAAGTTTTCATCTAGCATACATAACATTAGCATCATCACTGTGAGCATGTTAGCATTCTGACGTTAGCTATTTGTTAGTTGTTTTCTTGTATTTTCACACTTCTTCCTGAGTTTTTGTACATAACTTCACGTTTATGCAAATTTTTCCTACACCACCAACACCTGGCAACAGAATGACAGACGTACCCATTTCCATGAGCTGTTGCTGCAGCATAGACCTGGTACCCGGTACGCTATTGGAGCGGCTGACCATCGGTCCAGACATCATGCCTTTGCTACTGTTGTACTCCATGCCTGGGCGCATCATGGAGGGGTGGCCTGCTGAGCCCACAGGGCTGGCACTGGATCGGGGCATGCCCCAGTCCCCAGACCCCCCCATAGGAGACCTCTGGGGAACCATGCCTCTATTCATTGGTCCTGATGATACATAAAGACCAGATGTGCATGTGTCAATATCATAATTGTCTTTAGGGAGAGCAATGTGGCCCAATTTTGGTCGTTAACATTTACCATCTCAGATCTGTGTCTTTGAAGTTTAATGATTATTAAATAATAGGGTAAGACAGATTCAAATATAGTCCAGGACCTAGATTGGGTAACTAATAATAGTAAGTGAGGGAGACATAAAGAGGTGAGGAAAAATACTAGAACCACTTCAACACACACCCATGTTTCCTGGGTAGCCATCTGGGCTGCCCATCATGTTCTCCTGCTTGATGAGCATGGGGCGTCTACCTGCTCCTCCAGGCCCACCTGGAGGCTTCCCATCCATGGACATGGCCCTCTGAAAGGGCCCCTGAGGCCCTGGACCTAATCCTGGACTCCCTGTATATGAAATTAAACAAGTAACACATTGGTCACACACTTCTTTGTCTTCCTCAATAAATAAAAAATAAAATTTGGGAAAAATTATATCTCAGTACCTTGTGGCATTTTGAAAACATTGACTGAATTAATAGATTAAATGCATAAAAAAAGCTTTTAATACTCCTATGATGTAGAAACACAATGTTAAACAGCTTTTACTATCAAGCCATGCTTTGCACACAAATCTTCTATGTAAAACAAAACTCAGAAAAACAGCATATGATGATACCAGATGTAGTTTCACTGGCATTTTACATTAATATCATCACATATGATGCCATAATACAGCCCTGTATGTACCTGTCACTTCTTATTGGCTTTGGTCCTTGAACCACTTACCCTGCAGACTGTCGTCAAGGCAACCCTGGGGTTTATTTCCTGTGTCGTTAGCCCCTCCACCCCCAGCTTGATCCGGGTAAAAGTCAGAGCTTGAACCCCTCAAATCCCCGAGGATGGACTCTAGATTGTGCAACTGCACAATAAATATATGTCAAATTAGTTACTACATACATTACATACATACATACATACATAAATTTCTATGAAGATTTACATTCATCCAGATCAATGACAAAGCCAAACAGCAAGTCCAGTTTCCTGTCACATGCCTACATATACTCTATATATGTTATATATGTTATATGTTAATAACAATATTATAGTTGCAGTTATCCAATCATATATTAACAAAGAAGCAATCTTACATCATCAGGTGGCTCTGATTTGATCTTGCTCTCAGGATGTTCTGGTGCAGGGCCGGGCCCAGATCCAGGGCCACCCCTCGCAGGTCCGCCAACAGACCCTGGGGCTCCCTTCCCATCGAGCTCTTCGAGTTTAGGCTTGACATCTGCTGGCTCTTTGGAATCGTCCTTGTTGAGGAGGTAGTGGAGGAGGGCATGGGTCTTTTCCTTCTTGGGGCTATGCTGCTCCTGCTTCGGCTCCGTTAGTCCAGGACCAGTTCCGGCCCCTGATCCTCCTGTTCCAGCCTCACCACCCTCCTGGCTCCCCAATGATACCTTTCCTGTAGCTTCTGCTGTGATCTTAGCTACTTCATCTGGAGTATTGCCGTTTTGAAGAAGCTTGTGGAGTATCTTGTGCTTTTCTTGCAGTGAGCCTGTGTAGTGGGCTGACGATAGGGATGTTGCGACTCCCCCTGGCGCAGATGCCTGGCCTGGATTAGCACTGGCAGAAGAAGAGGAGGAGACCCCAGTAGATGAGGGACTGGTCATGCCTCCGGTGGGGTCCTTATTGTCTGAGCTTGCAGGAGTGTTGCTGCTGGTTGGTGGGGGTGGTAGAGGGGGACCTGTTGGCCCACTGCCACCTATTCCCAGCTCCTCAGTTGGGGAAGTCAACAACTGCAGCAACTTCTTATGCCCCTTACTGTCTGGCACCCTCCTAGGGGGTTCAGAGCTCGCCACCCCCGCCTCATTGCTTCCCTCTCCAGACTCTTTAGTCGCCGTAGCTGCCTGACTGTCTGGTCGGTCTCCAGAACTCTCAGCCTGAGGATGATGGTGGTGATGGTGCATGGGGTGGTGATGGTCGCTGGGCCCAGGCCCCAAGCCCCCCGCTGGGCTCTTGGAACCATCTTGGCCTGGTTTGGCTGCCTGACTGGGCTGAGAGGAAGAGGAGGAGGAGTGAACACTGGGAGAGCTGTCTGGCTTAAGGACTGGCGAGGGGGACGTTAAGGTCGAAGGGAGGGAGCTCCCTACTCCTTCACTGATTGCTTGTAGTGCATTTAGGGAGCTGCTTGAGAAGGTGGTGGTACTCCCCCCACTTCCTCCACCACTGACAACGCCACTCATGGGGGAGTGTATGCCTGGAAAAGAAAACATAATTCAAATTAACCCAATTAAACAAAAAAGTCAATTAACTGATGCTTAACTAGTAGAAACAGATTGACTTACCTCCAGGTGAGAACTGGTTGGCGCCCATTTTTGGGCTCCCTCGATTCCGGGGCGACATCAAGAGTCCCTGCTGGGGGCCGCCCAATCTTGGGCTTCCCGAAGGGCTGTTCATGCCACTCAGTCCAAACCCTCCGCTGCTCTGAAACGGGGGCTGCTGTGGGTGCTGCTGCATGGCTTGTCCCGGGTGATTCATGGGACCGATCTGATTCATCTGATTCATGTGCCCCACCTGATTCATCTGCCCCATCTGATTCATCTGCATCATGCGGTTGCCCATGCCTCCACCTCCACTTCCTCCTCCACCGCTCCCTCCGTACAAAGAGCCACCTCCCATCGGACCCATGTGACCCATGTGGCCCTGCTCGTTCATGCCGAAGCCCCTGTTCATGCTTCCCATGCTCCCCATCCCCATCCCTCCACTGGTGTTCATGTTCATTTGGGCGTTCGGGTTGGGGCCTCCCATGCCCTGTTGTCTCATGGTGTTCTGCATCATGTTCCCACCCTGGGCTGAGCGGTAACCGTTGGGTTCTCTGTGTGGAAGGAGGGAAAACAAAAACAAGGTTGAGAAAAAATGCAAAAACCTTGAAAACAGTGTATCCCCTATATTAACCACACTCAGACTGTAGACACTCAGTATAAATACAGAGTGCCTACACTGAGTGTCTAAACTAAAATACCAGTTCCTGTGTGGAGTCTTCTTTCTGTTCACTGATGTCAGTGTATAAAAGATACTTCAGCTGCTACTTCAGCTATTGAATGCCTTGGCTGCCTCGCATAGATATGCTGGAAGTGCTTTTTTAGTCAATACAGTAAATGACACATTCTTTGCGGTGTTTGAATGAGTGGTACGCAAGTATTTTCAGCTCCTGACCTCTGTAGTAGATGAGTGGAGATGAAGCCTTGCGGCTCATTGCTCATGGGGTGACGGTAGAGTTTGCTCTTGGTCTGGGCTGTGACTGGAGTGCCGTCAGACAGGGAGAAGCGGTACAAGGGTGTCTCAGCATGACCCTGCAGGAAGGCTGCACAGACATAAAATGACAAATTAACACCCTGAAACAAAGGTCATCAATCACTGCCTTTATGTGAAACCAACTCTGTGATTACACCGAGGATCAAAGTCGTAGCGCTAAAGACATTTGTACTCACGAGATCAATATTGATACACTAATGCTTGTGGTAGGTAGGTAGATCTCATTCCGAATGGAGGCCAAGATAAGTAGCAAAATCAAATTTAAAAAAATTAGCTTCAGTCAGACAATATATTCTTCATAGCTGTAACTATAGCATTGTAAGGGAGAAGACTGAATACACAAATGAGTACAGAGTTGATTAAATCCAGTGACGTCCTTTTGATTTTGCCTCCAGCTTTCATTGAAGATTTAACAGAGCTCAACAAGATGAATTCACCAAGTTTGAAGTACTTCAACAGATTCCAGGTGTGTTTGTGTGCATTCCTGTTTGACCCACCCTCGTGGTAGTGGCGTTTGTGCGACCAGGGCTGCCCGTCACTGTGCTGAAGGAACATCTGAATACAACGCCTCAACAGATCTTCCCAGCCTGGACGCATCGACGCACGCAGAGAGTTCTGGTCGATCTGGATCAGTTTACCTGCCGGGAAGAACAGAAGGAAGAGGGAAAGGGAACAAGGAGAGGCAAAAGACGGATGAGTCAAACCTGTTCATGGGTAAAGAATTGGAGCTTCTGTGATTGTTTAGAGAGCATTTAGGGTATGTACAGTAGCTCCTCACCTGAGAGCTCATGCCGCGTATTGAAACTCTCCGTTCTCTCCATGGCTGTCACCCGACGGGCCACACAGATCATACATGACTGAAGGTCTGCAGGTGAAAGGAGAGGAATGTCAGTAATGTTTCACGATCATTGCATGTCCTTACGGCTCATTGTTTAATGACCTACTGAAAAATACTTATTTAGCCCTCTCCTCTGGTTGCATAATTGAACTTTTTAAGAAATAGATCCAAGTATGTAAATAAGATGATGATGATGATTTTGCACGTGTAGTAAATTAATTACTTTTACTTATTTCTGTCAGTGCGCTCTCCTATTATAATGACCCAATTCTACCCACATTTTATGTCTCCATGCATCCAAAATTTCCTTCTTGCAGAAGGAACATAGTGTACATTTGAAACACACATCGCTAAAAAAATGTTTCTGGTAGAGAGTGAAGAGGTAAAACATGAGGAGAAAATATGAATGAGCTTCACTGACTGAGAAACAAAGAATAAACTGTTAAACTACAAAATGGTTGCTTTGAAATCAGATTCTCAACCAGGTTCCTATTTCAAATCAGACGTTTACTTTGGTTTAAAGATAACCTCCACACAACACTGTAAAATCCTAAAAATAAGGACCCCTTAAACTAAACAACTATGACTCTGCCAGCGTACCTTCCCCCTCCTCGATCATGGCCTTTGGCTGGGTAAGAGCAAAACACTGCATGGTCTCGTAGCGTGGCCCTCCTGGCCCCTCCTCCATGGGGCCGTGGGTGTGGCCAAACTTGACCAGCATCCGGCAAGTGAAGGTGTGACTCTTCTGTCGGCCTGTCTCGCTTCCCCACGACACTCCATTTACTAAAAGGAAAACAATAAATTTACACTCTGCTGTAAAGCGGAATGAGCATGCAACTCTTGGGAATGAAACCCACATGTAGCTATGAATGGATTTCCTGTAATCAAATATCACAACAGCTCACACCCTTTCCTGCTGCGGCTCCACACACACACACAGGACAAACAAACAAACCACACAGCAACATGTATTTTCCCTCTTAAATTGAGAAGCAGAAGCCTCTCCTGCTGTTCGGATGCCTGGCTAAATGGACCATGGGATTAATGTAGCCAAGGTGTCGATTTCCAATATCTCTCTCTCAGTCTGCTCTGCAGCGGGCAGAGGCCAGGGACACTCAGCCATCTATCCTCATTTAGGCCCTGACTGCTCATCGCAGCACACACACACTCATTTAGACGGGGTCACCTTCACAGGGGAGAGGAGGAAGGGAGAGAAAGGGGAGGCAAACTTCAGAGAGACATCCAACTGTCCTCCAAGGTTTGTGTGAAACCTTATCGGGGGCCTTGAGTTGGCCGGAGGTTTTTGTCTGGCAGGTGGAGGGAGGATACAAGAGGACTCAGGAGGGCAAGACATGTTGGTGTTGAGGGGCTTACTGATAGTGAGGGGTGATTTAACAAGGCCTTGGGTTTCTCTCCTCGACAGAGAAAACGCAGCACACTGGGGCCGACGTCTCCCTTCAGACACAATTAGCCAACAGTGAGGCAAGACGGAGGGGTCAAAAAACACACTGGCCGACAACAAAAGCTCCCATCATGTTTTGTGCATTGAGTGTGTTTTTGTGTGTGTGTGTGTGTGTGTGTGAGCGTGTGTATTTAACTGTAGCTGGCGTGGTCAGCGGTCATCCCACAGGAATGTGCAGCAAGAGCGTATTTCATTCATGGGTCCAAAAGATAATGAAGGGGCAGACCGGCAGAGCGAGACACAGCGAGGGGTGGGAGAGCAGCAGCGAGACGCAGGTTGAGAAGCATGCAGCCACAATATTCATCTTAGTCGGCAGCCATATTAAGTATGAATGAGGCCGGGAAGGAGTGAGTTGAGAGAGGCACGAGGGACGCTTAGAGGAAAAGTAGATAAAGACGAGTTTCAAGAGATATGAATAAAGTGAATGATTAAAGGATTGTGCCGGGGGAAAGGGAAGAATAAGTGAGAGAACGTGTCAATGACATGTTGGAGCCGCCACTGCTTAGGAACATTACTGCAGAGTTAATCGAGTAGCAGGTTCAGTCGAGCACACATATCCATAATTAATCAGTTTTATAAATAGTGCTCTGTACACATACTCATGGGCTTACACACACACACACACACACACACACACACACACACACACACACACACACACACACACACACACACAAAAAAAAAA
>JBBPCS010000480.1:11487041-11501894 GCA_037974645.1 Hollardia meadi | reverse complement strand
CACACACACACACACACACACACACACACACACACACACACACACACACACACACACACACACACACACACGGATGACAGGTTCACAGAGCATTGCCAATGTTTCCTCCCAAACGTAAACAGTTGAGGCTGTGAAATTTGTGGGAGATGAATGACTGATTCGTCCTTGCACCTGGGCTCTGAGGTGTGTGTGCGTGTGTGTGTGTGCGTGCGTGCATGTGCGATGCTATAAACCCCAGCTGTCTCTTCCCCCTCTCTCTCTCTCCTCAACACCTATCCCAGTGTTTCCTCCACCCAACACGTCTCCAAAGTCCATCTGACTTGCACCGCACCTGTCCCATCTCCAGCTCAGCAGCCTTTAGGATTTCAGACGACTGTGTCCACTCACCCTGCTCTTTGATCTGGCGGATCTGGCGCACCGTCTCTTTGAGGATGGCACATTTGTCTGGTTTGACGTTGAAGCTGTCGATATCGCTGAGGTTGGCGGAGATCAGCTCCGCGAGTTCCTCTATGTATTTGCTCTCCTGCTCCCGTCGCTTCCTCTCACACCTGCAAGAGAGCAATGAGCAAAGATTAAAGCTAACTTTTCTCAAATCATCACTGCTGTTTATACATTTCAAAATAACGCAGTGTGGCTGCAAGGTGTATGGAAAGTAGTTTGTTTGAAAAAGAACAGAAACTTTGGGCACAAAAACTTTCTAGTAGAAAAGACAGCAGGGGTTTTTATTGTAGCTGGAGGATACTGACAGTGTTTTTGAGAGCTGCACCTTAGAGTCATTTGCTGATAAAAGCCGGTCTTTATGCTAAAATAAGCTAACTGGCTGTAGCTTCATATTCATACAGGAGAGTAGCATCAATTTCTCATCTAATATAACAGCAAACAAACATATTTCTTGAAATTATGTTGATGCCCTTTTGTGGCCCGTTTACTTGTGTAAAGTGTGAAAAGACTTTAACCTCAACGAAACTTTTACCACGTTAAATAAAGTAAAAAGAAAATATTTTTAAAAAATGTTTAAGATTCAGCCTAAGAAGTGTTTTTTTTTTTCTACAAGAACTACATACAAAAACTTTTTCATGGGTCAGGCTACAGAAGCCACTGACCCAGTAGCCCACTTTCCTGCCTTTCCCCTCTCTTGTGCTGATCAGCGACACTCACCCCAGACCAGGCGTGTCACAAGTGGAGAGCTTGCGTTTCCGGTTTTCCGAGCTCAGAGGCTCCATGGAGTTCTCCCCCAGTCCGCTCATTGTGTACACATATCAGCACCTGAGAGGAAGGAGCAAACACAGGTGTAAATAAATAAGGTGTTAACAGAGAAGGGATTATATAATCCCTATTAGCCCTTTAGCTCTTATTATTTAGGCAACTGTAAAGGGAAGGAGACACAGGAATCGTCCTTTTCAACTCAGCAAAAATAACCAAAACAGAAGCGGGTTGTAAAGTGGATACAGTGCAAAACAGTACACAGTAGGGCAAAATACGCTTATATCATGCAAATTGTATTCTCCTGGCAGTTACTGACGAACATAAACATGTCTCGTCTGCCTCCTCCTCCTCCTCCTCCTCAGAAAAAAAGAGTAAGCATGTGAGGTTGTGTTTGTTTGTGTGTGTGGGCCTGAGCATTTATGAGTTTATCAGCTCATATGGTGCACACACACAGACACACACGCACACACAGGATTAGCAGTGTCTCTGATGATAAGCCACACTGCACAACTAACCCCGTTAGACAGCCGTCTGTCTCCCATAATGCATCATATTTCTTCTCCAGGAAGTGAGCTAATAAAGGTTGTGGGGAAGAGAGGCAGATGGGATGAAAGGAGGTGAGGAGGAGGAGGAGGAGGAAGAGGAGGAGGAGGAGGAGAATAGAGGGAAGGAACCAAAGAAATGAGTGAGGAAGGGAGAAGCCAGCACTGTGAAGTGGGCTCTGATTGGTCACTTTCTTTGCCACAGTGACAGCAGCTGACACTGGGGAAAGGTAGGAGGGAGGGGAGGGAGGAGAGCACAGAGGAGAGGAGGGAACAGAGGATGGAGGAAGGGAGGGAAGAGAGGAACGTAAATGAAGAGGAGAGAGCACAAATGTAGTGGGAGACAGAGGATATGCAGAGAAAATGCAGAGGAAGAAAAAAAAAAAGCCAAGGGTGGGGATGGTGGGGGGAATCAGAGCAAAAAGAGGCGGCGGCAGTAGGAGTGAGTGAGCTGCGAGGAAGAGAAATGAAGAATGTCAAAGACAGACATGAGGGAAGGGGAACAGGTGAGAGGGGAGGAAAGGAGGAGGAATTAGAGGAGGAGATGTAACATTCAGACTGTCTGGTGTGTTTTTAATGCATGTGTGAGGAATGGAGTGGGCTGAAAAGCCTCCAGTACCCCTCTTAACCTTCACAGCCAGAGCAGCTTTTTCATTCCATTGATTACATGGTTATCCTCTGACCAGAGCACTGCCTCCCCTGCATAGCAAATCAGGCTAACGGCAGGGAAGAGATGCCGGCCTGTTATTTAATCACCATGCACCATCATCTCAGGCTCCTTCTTGTGGGATCAGAGCAGTCGGCGAAAACGTCTGATTGCATTTGGTGTGTTTTTTTTGGGGTTCTTGGATAGAGAATGTTCTAATCTTTAGTCGTGTGCTCGCAACAAGATATCATATCCAGCTGAAAAACAAGCAGCGAACACGCCTTCGTATGGAAGACAGAATCAATATGAGGGCTGCTTTCATGCGTGTCTTCAAGACCAGGTGAAACACAAGTGTATTCCCTTGCAAGACAACAATGGGGAATACTCATAAATCTTCTTCTATAAGCAAGAAATGCTCTGAAGCCGTCTCGATCCTCTTGCTCAATCCTTCCTGCTTTGACTTTCTTTCAAATTTCTCTTTTAATCTCTCCCCTGAGTACCTCCCATCTGACTGTCTGTCTGTCTCGTCGTCTTTGTCTGCTTGCCTACCTGCATCCCTTCTTGCCTATCCTCATGTCTGCCTGTCTACCTGCTTTGCCGTCTTCCGCTCATCGTTAGACAAAAACCTCCCCTTGCTGTTGTCTGACGAAACCTACCACGAGAAAGAAGAGGAGCACAGGAGGCAAAAAGCAGAGAGGGGGAGGTACAAAGTCGCAGGGTTTAGAACTCAAAGAGCCGAAGCAAAGTGTTGAAGTGTTGAGTGAAAATCCGTCTTTGTTCCTCCGCCAATCGAGCCCGCCCGCCTGCCTGCCAGCCTATTGATGGAGTTCTCAAAGGGGGAGTTGCTCTAATTGCGGAGTGAATGAGGAGCGAATGAGGCGGCCCCAGAGAATGGTTGATTAGGAGGCTGCTGAATGCCCCAGGGAAATGGGTCACCTCCAGCCTGGCGCAGGCCGCCCGCATTTCCAGTGCAGGGAGAAAGTCAATTACACGCCACAGGCAGTGGGGCCTGGTGGCAGAGAGGCAACAGGGCTGCGGTGGGTACAATACAGCAGCAGGGGGCAGTGGGAATGAGACGCGTAAAGAGGGAAATGGGAGAAGGTGATGGCAGTATGGAGGGGCAGCAAGAGGGAGAGGAGAGATGGGCATGAAGATGGCAATTTAAGGGAGAAAGAGTGAGATGCAGAGAGCAAAAAGTAGGCAGTAATGGATGTTTTGAAATAGAGCATCAATTACATTTTAATAGAAATACTAGAAATTTAAAAAAAGCCCTGGCTGAGGTGGAATTGTTAGCGAATAAATATGGAAATGTCCAAAAAACATGTCAGCAGAAGAAAACAACACATGTGGACAGAAGAAGCAAATAAATCCATAACAGATTACTTTATTTCACTTTATTCCTGTGTTACTGTGACTTAGTGCTGACAAAACGTGAGAGTGAAATGCAACAATTTCGCTTGATAAACAGGCCAACGGGCAACAGTAAACTGTCGCACGGAAAAGATAACTGCGCCACGCGAGAACACTCTTTCATGTGCGCGTGGACGATATGAAACTTTCCGACAGTATGAGGGAGTGATGACACCTCATACTGTCGGAAAGCCACAGCCTCCTAAGCACCACATCATTTTAAAACGACCATCTAGTCTCTCAGTCAAGGTTTAGTTACAACTTTGGACTAATGCAAGATGGAAAGCAACAGATTGATATCGACTACTGATTATAGGCTTATGTTTACATTGTAAATTAGCCAAATCTATTGTACAGCTATACTACGGGGCTGCAGAGCCAAAGCTCAGTGTTATATTTTATTTTCTATTTTTCACAATTTCTTATTTATGTTCGAGTTATTTACGATCTAGCCTCCAAGTCTTGTTCTCAAAGTGCACCAGATTAATGCATTTGAAGTTAATAATAAAATTTTCCTACTGGGGAGCCTGCCTCCGGACCCTCTTAGGTGGTCCAAGGGCCACCCATCATAGTCTCACGAAATCCTGTGGGAAACACGGATTCAGCCTCATCCGCTGCATGTTCATTTAAGTCTAAAGACTGTCAGCTTGTTCATTTAAGTCTATAAACTGAATCATACAGACTCAAAGATATTAATCAGGGCCAGAGACAACAGTGGGCAGCTGTTAATCAGAGTGCTTCCTAATCAGCAGCTGCTTGTGGCTTGTGACACAGAATTTAGCTCCCAGCTGACTGTGTTGTCACGGGAGGGTCTTCAGCTCTTCGGCTGACATGTGCGGTACAGGTGAGTGCACCTCTAAGCAGCTCTGAGCCTTCACACTAAGTTTGACCTGGTTCTCAACCCTGATTGTGTGAGTTCAAGAGGTCGCCTCCTTCGTTCGCTGACAGTTGACCCATATATTTTCTGAGTCACTGAGATGGGTGTGAAAGGAGGAGGAGTGCTCAGGTTAAGAGTGCAGAGGCATCACCTGGGGTGAAGGTTAACTCTTTGGGTCTGCGACAAGAGAGCAGCCTGCCAGTGACCCTGGAGCTGGAAGCCCAGAGGGAGCTCTGCTCACCAGGAACCACTTTACGGCAAAACCAGATGAACTAGAAAGCTAGCATGCAATCCAGTCCGAGTTAAGTTCACACGCTACAGGACCATCTCACAGGTATGAAATCTAATTCTGATACATTATCAATTTATCCCCTTAATGAATACGGTGTTTCGAGGTACCTCGAACACTAAAAGTCATGACATTTACTACATTCACGACTCCCAGAGGATGAATCCGGATGTTTCTTCTTATTGACCCCCCGACCTTCCTGCCAAGGTTTCCTCTTGCATACAAGAAATGTCAATATCTATCTGAAGCCCTTTTCTGACATGGAATATGTAACATTTCTGGACTCATCTACCCATTAAAGGCTTTTTGTCTTTCAGACATCTTTTACATAAATGTTCCTCATGGCTCCATTCAGGCATCACAGGACTGAGTCACAGTGCTTGTGTGATATTTGCCAAAATGTTAAGTTTAATTCCTTTTTGTTCAAATGCTGTATGTAAAGCTGGATATTATTAATTTCCGAAAGTTGAAAATATGGAGAATTCTGCTCAGGTTATTATTGTGACTGTAAGTGTAGCATTATTGTCATTATGTTGTGTAAAATGGCATGCACGTGACATTTCAGCCTCTAAGATTTTTGTTTTTTCAGTTATTTTTGGGAATAATCACAAAGTGTTTTCTTATAGCAAAAGAAAATTTTATTGTTTCTGACAATAACCTTTAAAAAAGTATGTACAGTCTTTGGATTAAACTTCCAATATTAATGATTAATTTCATGGATATCAATCAGATAAAATTTGTTTTCTATCTATATTTGATCAGTGGATTAGTTCTGTTTTCAGTTTTTGGGAGGAGGAAGTAAGTTTTTGGAGACGGCTGTGAATATATATTGAACATATATTCATCCTGCATCCTTCAGATGCACTAAACTTTGCACTGAAAGGTATTTTTTCACTCTTTCCTCAGTCAAATTGTAGAAAATGTGTTTTTTCTGTACACACTAAATGTTTGCAGTAAGATAAGCAGTGCTTAAATAGCAATGGTGAGTTAAACTCATGCACTCTAGGGCTACATCTACTCTAGTATGTTTTCATTAAAAAAAGCGATTTAAAACAAAACAATCTCCGTCCAGATGAGCATTTCAGCACCTGAAAACTCATATCACATGACCATTTCCGTACAGTAGGCATGTGCCGGTGGAAACAGGAAGTAGACCGTCTACTCTGCTTGGTTGCAGAAAATACTATGAATGATTTTGACTTAGGTTTAGGTTTAAAAATGATGAGGCAGGGAAACGTGAATGCTCTTCACAGAATCCTTCTCATATAATTCTATTTTTATCAAAACATTGTCAATAACATTGTGCTTTTGTCTTCCTTTTCCATTATTGCATTGTCAATGCAGAACCACCATTTCTGCTTTAATGTATTATTACTGTTCAATCTCTTTGAATGTAGCTGCACCGACAACTGTTAACAGAAAGACAGTAAATTAGCAAGTGAGGCTAATGCTAAATAACACGTGCCAAAGAGCTGAACATACTAACAGCAGGCTAACCAAATTATCACATACAGTACTAGTGCAGTTTGAAACATTAAACGATTTCTGGACATTCAAAAATGTTCTCACCATTCCTGAACAACCGCAACTTTATCAATAAAGTTATCCCACCAGGCACTGCTTCTTTCTGGCATTAGCACTCCATGTACGGCTGATAACTCCACTGGACTTTATAATTACATTGAATAATAGTTTGCCTCGTGCACATGTGAACAATAACTTAGCGTTATAAAACGCATAATTTAACTGCAGAACATCTGCTAGTACAGACAAAACATATCCATGTTGAATTAACCACTGGAAATCACGGCTGACTATGTTTGTTTTCTTCCAGAAAAAAAGGCAACGTGTTAGGGGAGTGATGAATCAGGGAAGGACACATAGTGCCTGATAAGACCCAGTCAGAAAGTGAATATGTATGACTGAGTCATTGTCTCCAAAATGCTCGATTTCTGCCCGTCCAGACTAAAATGCAACCCTGAAGTTTTCAAACTGAAACGGGGTCAGCAGCGTTTCCAAATGTCTCCGTTTTAATGGCTTTTAAACGGCGGAGTAGTGTGGACGCCAGGCGTAAACGCAGCAAAAGAGTTTTTAAACTAAAAACAAAAACATTAAAGTATGGATGTAGCCTAAGGGAGCAGATTTAAAATTCCGGCAGACAGAAAACAAATTGGAGAGATGACAGGCTTCCCATGACAGAGTAACACCAGAAGAAAAGACGATGCAAAAAACAAGAACGTGTCAAAAAGAGCTACTGGGGCCAGACAACAAGTGCAGTACAAACTAGAAATATCTTTAATCTGTGTTGTAATTCGTCTGTAGTTTTATTCCTGTCTCAGCATTATCCCCAGAGTGGATTCAGTCAATGTTGAAACTCTTATGGTTTGTTGTGTACAAGAGAACTTCAAGGTTAACACAGAAAGTTTTGTAAATCTATTTAAAAAAAGATAGTTCTCCCTGTAAAACAACGCTTAGCTGAGTTAGCATCTCTCAAACACATAGATGGAAGAGCTGAGGCACCGGCTGCCATCAAACTTCCTGTGAGTTTGTTTGACAACCGTCTCTGTTTCCATTTGTTGTTTTTTAAGGCAGGACAGAGTGGGCAGGGTGCTGGTTGTTAGTCGCCTCCCCTGCCTACCTGCCTGCCAGCCGCTCTTTCATAATCTCTGTTGACAAAACAGAGGCACACGGCCCTGGCCTGGCCCTGTAAACTCACACCAGTGACACGACAAGCTGGAGCTGCACGAGCACGAACGAGGACCTCACTGCTTCATGAAGGATAAAGAAGCAACCTGCTCCCAGTTCACCGTCTGGTCTCGAGACTTGGCCTAAACCAGTAGAATAGATACTGGCAGTATTATCCCCTACACTGTAAATTCCCATTTTTCTTTTAATCATATTGAGATTAAAAAGAAAGCTTTACTGACAACAACATTGCAGTTGCTTCTCCAGTCAACAACTTTCTAGATAAGTAGATGATATTCTAGGTTTATGGACAAAACAACAGACATAACGCCACACCAGTGTCTGAGTTTAGATAGCGAGCTGGCGTTCCGCAATCATAAGAGGCGTGAACTGTTAACACAGGACCGTTGCAGTTTAGTGTCAAGTTTTAAGAACAGAATAACATGGCAATAACAATCATTGTTCACTTCTCATCACTGCTTTGTGGTGGATGATCTTGTCCTCTGCTCAGAGTGCAAGTAGCTCCTGAACCTCACGTTGTCACGCAGACATTTTCAGTTGCTTTTTCATATTTACATATTCAGTTTTCTTTCACAGAAAACAAGAACACCAGTATACAATCACCTTTTAGAAGCTGGAACCAGAGAAATAAACAGGTATTTTTATGTCTATTTTTACTGTTACTATTTTTACTTTTTTACTGTCTTTGTTTTTCGTTTTGTTTTTAAATTGTGCTTGTCCTCACTGTGTGCATCACAGCACTAAATGATTTGTTCCTCGTTATGCTGAGACTGTATTAAAATTTATTGAACACGGTCTGATACAGGATATGAATAAAGAACAATTAAAGAAAAAACCTACATCAGACTCTATAACTCACAACAACCTAAACAAAGTATTAAATATGGAGAGAATGACAGGACATTCTACCTTGAACCTTCACTTTTCAGCTCAAGTGGACGGTCCGCATATTACGATACAAAGGAGCCTAAGTGGCCATTGCTATGGAGAAGACGCCAGACATATGCACAAATCACAAGGCACCACAGTTTACGAAATTCCTCCTAAACTGAGCCAAATTCCAATAGTAAAAATGTTGTCACCTGCTAATTTTATCATCAGGTTTCTCCAAAGTGTAATAATCTTTTCGTCTGACTTTTTATTGAAAGAAACACGTTTTTTCTTTTACGCAGTTGCTCAACTTTTTTGTACCTATGATTGAAATTGGAGCGTTTCCTTCTCAGAAGTGCTCAGCCTGCCAGTCAGTATCTCCTCTGGAAGTGGACTCACTCACTCCCTCCCTCCCTCCCCCCCTCTCTCTCTTACTGACCTCACTCGGCAGCGTGTCTGCAAAAGCATGTGTGAGGCTGCACGTGAACCAAAGATAAGAGTATGGTTTGGTTAAGTCTGGGGACTTTTATATGTGTGTGTGTGTGTGTGTGTGCTGTTGTCACCTGCAGACAGGGGTAAAAGATTAATGCTCTATTTCAGCCTCTGTGGCAGGTAGAGCACAAAGAATAATTTGATTTCTCCTCCCGTCTCCCTGCCGTCTTCACACTCTTCATTTTCTCATCTGCTTGAAAATCATCTGCTCAACCCCTCTTTGTTACCAACACCACCACTCTTCTCTCCTAAATTATTCCACCTTTCAAAATCCAAACCACAAACACAAAACACCTCCATAAAACATTTGATTTAAAAAATAAATAAATGAATAAAAAACACACACACACACACACACACACACTGTTCTTTGTGTTTCAGCGTTCAGGTCAGGAGGATGTTGCAAGAATGTGGCAACAACACGAAACTGTCTCTGGCAAACCGCTCAACCTAAGCCCAGCAGGCCGTTACCATGCCAACCATATGGGATGTAAGCCCACCTTGTGATGGCGCCAAGATGATGGACGATCAGATCCCCCCTCCCCACACTCTGGGGGTGTGGTCCTATGTGGGATGGTCAATGGAGTCTAGAGAAAAAACAAAACAAAAACAAAAGTTTAACAACCATCCACAACGGTGCACGCTCATTATGGTGATATTAATGAACAGCAAGCGTCATTATTAATCAGCGGCCTGAAGACACATGCACAGGAAGCTGCATTAACTGCTTAATGAGCAGAAGGAACTGTGAGAGAGCAGTGCCTCGCTATGAGCTTTTGTCTTCATTACTGGTGCAGAGCAAACACAACGTGGCTCCTGTGCATTTGCATCAACACAGACTGCTCCCACAGCCAGACCAACCACACAAACACACACACACACACGAAAAGGGATGTTGAGACACAAGTTTTACAGGAAGCCTAACGGTCGAAACCTGAAAGTGACGAAAGCATGTGATCAGCCTGCCGCTCTAACAATAACAGGTAAAAGAAAGAAAGAAAGCCTTTTCCACTAAATGTGCCCTCCAGATCCAGACAGCTGGATTCAAACATCAAGTCTTTACTGGCAAATATTGCCCGTGCTTTGTGGACACTGAGCAAGAGTACAAAAACAGACTATTAGGCTAAATCGCTTCTCTAATCCCAAAAGCACATAATAGGCTAATTTGTTGTCCATTTAGATCCAGATAAGAAACTGTGTGTATGTATGTGTGTGTGTGTTTTGGCCATGCCGAGTTGTTGTAGTAGCTCAAGTGTTCTGTCAGAACAATCATGAGAGTATCCTGGGGGGATACTCACGCTGGGCGTTTCCATGACACCCTGTCATCAGTGAAGCACGCCGCCAGGATGTCTCATGTTCATCTGTCACCGTGCTTCAATGTGTGTGTGTGTGTGTGGGTGCGTGTGTGCGATCGTGTGTGAGATAGAGAGATCCAGAATGCAGGTTTACTTTTGTTTTTCATTAGGAGGACGTGTTAGAGCGCACGTATATAACCACAATAGTTCAGGACTCACCTATATGCGTGTGTGTGTGTGTGTGTGTGTGTGTGTGGCTGACCTCATGCCTAAAATGCCTATAAGTTGTGTGTGTTTATGTGTGTGCGTGTGTTCACTGTTAGCGACCTGACCGCTGGCTGCACCCATGATTGGGAGCAGATGGGGGCTGTCGGGGTGCGTGCGTGTGTGTGTGTGTGTGTGTGTGTTAGAGGCTGGCAGGAGGCAGAGGAGGAGGGGGTGCTCTAGTTTAGGTGATGTATGTACTCTCACACACCAACAAAGACCCTCCTTCAACTGATGTCTTTCCTATTAATTGAAAGGGGAGAAAAATAGAGCCACAGAACGACTGCTTAAGCGGGAAGAATTTATAGGTCCGCTGTGATAAAGAGTAATTGACTCCACTTTTTTTGTGCAAAAGTTGAGGGGGGAAAAAAGTAGTTCTCCCATCCATGCATGCACAGGGACACAACAAAAAAAAGCCTTCAGTGCGATCATTGCCCTTTGTGCTCACTTTGACACAGCAATGAAAACCAGAGGGAATAAAACGGTAGTTAATATCACGTGGTGTTACTGGCTTAAAGCTTTGAATATAAAAACAAGAGTTAAAGATGCAGAGGTTGAGTCTATGGAGTGATGTTAAGACCTGTTTACAGTCCTCCTCTCCTCCTCTTAACACGTGTCTGTTCATCCTGCTGGGCTCTTCAATTACTCCTCACCAGACAGCTAAACATGCCTTCACTGTCTGAATATTTGTGGCGTTTGTGCTACAAAACATCTTACACAACAGCATCTTTTTCTTGTTAAAGCGTCGTAGTTAAAGGATGCAATGAAGATGCAGCCAGACTTTAATTGTGGATGCTCAAACGGAATCGATTAACTTGAACATGAACTTGGAACTACTCGGTACATCAGAAACAGTAGAGAGGAGCTGTATTTAAATGATCTCAGTGACAATTCTGCATTTCAAAGCCGTGCAACACAGTCGGAGAAGCTGATTTATCTCAGTGGTCGGTTTGTTTTGACTTTTGAGATTTCTTCCTCTTGCTATGTTAACTGATATTGCAGAACTGAGAACTCAATGATTACTGGCCCTCTTTGTCCCTACTGCTGTGAAACTCACTCACATATGGTGAGAGATCAGTTAAAGCTGCTAATTGGCATTCAAAGATTGACACTGTGTAAAATGTAAAGGTTTGATATTACAATCGAGCTCATTACTGAATAAAGAACAATTAAAGAAAAAACCTGTGTGCTCCAGTTTCCTTCTGGGCTCGTCCATCCATGGTCTATGATATACACTGACCGGTCCTTCTAAGACGGCAGCGGTCCTCAATCAGAAGCACAACATATACAGCAGTGTTGTATGGTTACTGCGCCTTCACTGAGCTGTTATATTGTGTTGTTAAATGTTTCTGTCTTAATCTGAATGCAGCCACGCGCTGAGCAGAAACAGAATATTAAGGACTGGAAACTCAGTTTGTGTGATAGTGACAAGTGGTAAAGTTGCACACAGCCAAGAAACAGCCCTGATAAGATAAAGATGGTAAAACCACCCATGTCCTCATCTCTCACCTTCAGCTGAACCAGGAAAAAAAGCCACATGTGGAACAATGTGTGTGAATACTGCTGTGTGAGGGAGACAAACATTTACCTGTTGGTAGCAAAGTCCATTTGACTTTCTCAAGCAGAGAATCTGAGGCTGTCAACTCCAGCAGCAACTAACTGCAAATATAGTTGTGTGTGTCTGCCCACTGCAGAGGAGCCTCTGATAGAGGTCTTCACAGTTCTACCTGATATGAAATGGACCTGGTCCCAATGGACCCAAAATGCATAAATAAATCTTTGAAATAAAAAAAAAACCCTAATCAAAAAGGGACTTGTAATCAGAGCCGACACAGATTTGCTAGGATCCTTTCAGGGATTAGACAAACTGACACACAGACCCGACACCTGCGACAAAAACTGGATCCTACCTGGACCCTATTAGAATGAGCTGAATTGAGCAAATGCAATGGACTGCAAGTCTACGAGGCAGTGTTTAAAAAATCTTTGGAAACTGATTGTCATGCAATCACGAGGTAAACATTTGAAATGTAGCATCATGTTCCAAGTAATCTTGACCAACGTGATCTCATGGGATGGCACATAAATAGCACAACATTAACATTTCCATGTAATTTCACGCAATTTAAGTTTTCTGAGTGTCATTTAACACCGTTCGCATCTTATGAGTTTTAAACATGCAGTTATGCATGACAAATGTAGGTGACTTTTGTCATGTGACCATCTTAGTCCGTCTTTGTCACATGACCAACAGTTGGAGTTTGGTCAAGTTTAGGCATTTAAACTACTTGGTTAGGTTTAGTAAAATAACATCATGGTTTGGGTTAAAATCTGTCACAAGTTTAAAACATTATGTAACTTAACATTGACCGGTTTTAATTTATGTTTGTAAGTTAACTTTCGGTTCAACAGGGGATCCAAACCCTGGTCTCCACTGCTTCCAGCCACCACCCCAACCTCCTCCTGGTGCGGACTTCACTTTTTTTTTTACCAGAGCCCATTGCATTAATGCACTGACATAATTTAAATAAGAGGACTATGTTTTTTAGGTCAGCCAGATTTGAACTTACTACTAGGGTCTCTGGGTGGATTTCATATACTAAGAACCAAAAGGATGCATAAAGACCTTTAACTTGTTGGGCATGACTATGACCAAAAAACTCCAAGTCTGGAGCCTACTTTAAGTCATCCTGCTTAACCAAACCAAATAGGGAACTTACACCATTAGGCCTGAATGCCTCGGGTTGAGGCTCAATAACAATTTATTGAATCTGAATCCAGTATCAAATCCTCTTATTAAATCCAAATCCTTTTGAATCCCTTATCAAATCTGATTATGTTTAGCTTGCAACATTTGCAATTGAATAAAGTTATAAATAACTAAAACTTTGATTTACTTTACATCTATAATCACCTTTTGTTGACTGAGAATTCAGAAACTGTGTGATTTTTAGTGGCAGTCTAATTAATGTTCATATCCTGTAGCTGCATCTGAAAATGAAACGAGCAGCAGGAGATATGAAATGTTGATTAAATGGATCTGAAACTGACTTATTTTTCATGAGTCATTTGATATATATTGGAGGTTCTGAATTTGAACTATTAAACTATTAAATTGGACAACTTCAATTATTAAATAAAGAACGACAAAAACACAGATTCCACTTGCGGTCATAGAGTGGTGTTTCCTGACAACAGCTTGGAGAGACCGCATTAACCACACAAAAGGCAAACATTTCATATTGGCCTTTTATCAATGTTACTTATGGAATGAACTAAATAATTAGCTACAGCCAGTATAATCTACCATCTGAGATGTTTACTTTGAAGGAGAAGTGACGGCAGGACGGGCTAAAACTGAGAAGAAGCGGCAGACCAATATATTGCAAATATATCATATGTGACAGTGACATTACATTGTTTGTCCGCCAGAGAGCGCTGACAAGTTGATTTTTCAACTGAAAAGCACAAAAACGGTCAGTATGCATCTTGGACACAATTTGAAAACTAAAGCAAAAACATTTAAGGGATCTTTATCAAGATTATTAGTTGATGTTTTTAGATAATTTACTAACAGTGAATATATCATTAAAAGCCTTATAAAACTTAAAAATAGATCAATATCAGCCTGAAAAATCCACCATCTCTCAGTCAATACCGAGAAGCCTGCTAAAGTTATCTGAATGTTTTGTTCCAGAAGAGTTTTGGTGGTCTATGAGCGTTTACTGGTATTTTGCCAAACAGGAACCGAATCCAAATTGGAACAGGCCATCAAACAATCTGTGTCTTTAAACCGGAAATAGACAACGTTTTTGCTTTAACTTATCATTATGAAGTAAGTATACACCGATCAGCCATAACATTGTAACCACCTGCCTAATATTGTGTAGGTCCTCCTTTTGCCTCATGGACTCCACAAGACCTTGGAAGGTGTGCTGTGGTATCTGGCACTAAGACGTTAGCAGCAGATCCTTTAATTCCTGTAAGTTTTGAGGTGGGGCCTCTGTGGATCGGACTTGTTTGTCCAGCACATCCCACAGATGCTCGATTAGATTGAGATCTGGGGAATTTTGGAGGCCATGTCAACACCTTGAAGTCGTTGTTGTGTTCCTCAAACCATTCCTGAACCATTTTTGCAGTGTGGCAGGGCGCAAAATCCTGCTGAAAGAGGCCACTGGTATTAGGGAATACTGTTTCCATGAAGGGGTGTACTTGGTCTGCAACAATGTTTAGGTAGGTGGTACGTGTCAAAGTAA
>JBBPCS010000480.1:11470212-11486941 GCA_037974645.1 Hollardia meadi | reverse complement strand
ACACACACACACACACACACACACACACACACACACACACACACACACACACACACACACACACACACACCTTGAATTACTGTCTCACACGCATGCATAGTCAAGCAGAGAACTGGGTTAGAGAAAACGCCTCATTGGAAGCCATCAATTATGCAGAAGCTGTACATTATCATAACATAAAGGACCATTTCTGTGAGTTAATTAACAATGAATCCAAAGGGAAGGCTGTCATATCCAAGAGCGATGAATGACTGGAGTCTTGGTAAATACTTAAAACATTCTTGTCATCACAAAGAGCAAATTACCTAGTTACAGGCCTCATGGGGCAAAGAAAGAAAAGCAGTGAGATTGCGAAAAACAGTTGTCACCTGCTTTCAGTTACTGGATGTGAAATTAATTTTTTTTAAAAAGGGAAAATGAGACCTCTATGATTAAATGCAGGCACAATGAGGCTGAGCGGGAGGACAGCTTTCTGGACTGTTCTCGCCTAATTAGAGTAACAGGTCAATCAATAAGACACCATCATCACCATCTCTAACCCTGCCTCTGATGGTCATTCTGCTGCCGTGGTAACAAATGGGTCTATGCAAAACAGACAGGTCAATACTGTAAATGTAGCTACTGTGCAATTTAACATGCAAATGCAAAATACATAAAACAGGAAGCAGCATCATAAGGAAAACGTTTTCCTCCTCACTCAAAATTTAAAAAAAGAATGGCAGTTAAATGCCACAAAATAAAGTCTCCATCCACTCATAATTTTTTTTTACTTCATTTGGATGTTCTGCCCTCCACTCAGTCTTCACACATCTTGAAAATAACAACACCAATATCAGAACACTGTTTGTTGATTTCAGCTCAGCATTAAATACAATCTCCTCCTGACTGCAATCCCACAGATGGGAGACAAATCTACTGTGAAGTCTGCGGACGACGTAATCGGCCCGATTACAAAAGATGGGAGTTCATATTGGGAGGATATCAACAATTTTGACAAACCAAGGAGCTGATTGTTTATTTTATAACTAAGGAGTCTGAAGAAGCACTGAAAAAGTATCCGCTGTCGTACCACCAGACTAAAGAGCAGCTGCTTTAATCCGGCTGTGAGACTTGCTGAACTCATCCTCCACACTCCACCACAAAAGAATTTTTTTTATGACTTAGTTGTAAATATAGTCTTATAATACAACAGTTTCATGACAAACTGTGACCTTCTTTATTTCTTAAATTTGCAAAAATTACTGCTTAAATTGAATAACTGTAATTCATGGCACAATTCAAACACATTCAAAAAATTGTCTCTCACATCCCAGAGCCTTTTTCCGAAATAAGGTCCCATGGTGGTCCACCAGAAGAGGAGGGACTTCGCCTCTCTATTAGTGGTGGTTTTTCACTGCATTGTATTATGGGCTACTGAGGCTTATGCTGCTTGTGAAGAGACTGGTGTCTCTGCTTCTACTGCAATTAAATACTTCCTGTATGAATGAGACAGTAGACAAATGTTGGTTCTACTAAAGAAGTCTTGCTTCTCCCATTCTGTGGGACTGACAGCCAACTGCTAAACGTTTAAATAATCCACATATTTTACCCTGAAAACATCAAACTGAGCTGAAAATATCTCATCATCCTGTCTTACTGAGAATATTTTAAAGAGCATGTTACAGTAAAACCCACTGAACAACTCAACAACTTGTTACTGCCCTGCTTTGATATGAAAGGGTTAACATAATTTACTGTAACAACTACGGTTATTACTCTACATTTACAGTTGAAACTTATTACTCCCTCAACCATCAACCCTGCTCTTCTCAATCTCAAACAGTTGACTGGCGAATGTCCTGTATGTTGTTATATTTACTTATATTATGCAACTTGTATATTAGAGAAAAATAAATCCTATAATGAAGCCTTCTAGCTCGAAGGCTAACCCAAGGCTAGTTGATTAGCTGGCTAATTAGCTAGTTAACGAGCTAAGCTAACAAGCTAATTAGTGCTAACTTAGAAATAAAATAATATTAGAATTTCACTTTACGAAAAAACTGGAGCACAGACATCTTGGACGGTCTGTTAGTACAATTAACTGCACAGCAAGCCATATTATCTGTCCGATGTTTGAATGAAAAATTGTCAAAAGGCACCAACACCACAAACACAGCTGAGAGGTCAAGTTCAGTGACTCGGTTTAGCTGAGGTGACGCCGAGCAGACAGCTAGTAGCTGTGGACGGCATCCACCTGTCACTCAAGCTGCCACGCCCTTAATTATGCATAACTTTAAGCCTTAATATAATTTAAACGGGTGAGTTATAAAAAAAAATCACCCCCCGTACAGTTGTCATGAACAGGGAAATTAGCTATAGAGACCAAAACCGTTTTTTGTACCAGGCTGTAAACACGTTTATTTTTGCTGTAAAGTTGGGCATTTTAACATGGGGGCCTTATGGAGATTGAGCCTCATGTGGCTGTTCGAGGAATTGCAGTTTTTGGCACTTCATTTTTCAGCCCCGGAGGTTGCTGCTTGACCAAAACATATGAGATCCAATTTAGTAACACATTGTTAGAGATTAGACTAACTAACAGCCTATAAAGTAGCTAAGATGAGATCCACATCAACTAGCTGCAACAATAAAATGCTATTTACATCTTTTATCAATCAGTAATCCAATAATGAGTACCTTTACTTTAGATTTTTGACTTAATTTTGCCGATGATACCATGCTTAATATGAAAGGACTATATACCTACATTGAAGTATTGCCACTTGAGGTATTCAAGTTAAGTATCCACTGTATGGATGAAATGAATGGCGACAAGCAGGAATTAACCTGTACTAAATTTCAGGTATAGGTTCAGTATCCTCTATCAAATGCAGGGTTTGTGTGTTCTTTTGGTGTAAGATTTAAGTTGATATAAAGGTCGATAAATGAAACTTGGGTGACTTGAAAAACAATTTTTTAAAAATGGGGCGTGAATTTAGTGTCAAAGAACAGTATGTCAGTGTAAAGGTGTTTTTCTCACAAACAAATTGCATGCAGATAAAAGTCAAGATCTTCGCTGCTCGAGCCACCAGAAGAAAGAGCACCTCTGTTGCTGATGCATGTGTGTGATGATGAGTGTGTGTGTGAGAGAGTGAATAAGCTGTGAGACTTCCTTTAGTGGGAATAAGACATAATTGGTTCACAATAACCCATCGGTGTGGTCTCAGCGAGAGAACACCATCTTCTCCTCCACCTCTACTTTTTCCTCCTCGCCTCCTTCCTCACACTTTCGCTCTCCACGGTGACAGTGCGGGAGCAGATTCGCCACATAAACACCTCCCTTCCTTTCCCCCTCCTCCCTCTATTTATTTGCTCAGAGTCCAAAAACTGCACAGCACAGGGAAAAAATGATGGGGGGGGGGGGGTGGAGGTGAGGAAGAAGAAAAGTGGAGAGGGAGGGAGGTAGATACACAAACATACACTGCAGATTCAGCAGCACACACGTGGAGGGGACGCACGCATGCACGCATCCACACACACAAACACGCAAGAACACACACACACACACACTCCTGGTGGAGCATCTAAATCACATTAGCTGCCTGCCTGACATCCATCACTCCCACAGACAAAAGCACATGCTGGAGAGGCAGGGAAACTGCATGGCAACATGCATAACCACGCACCCACCTACCCACATACAGCCCCCCCCCCCCCCACACACACACACACACAGCAGCCAACACACCTTTAAACCAGATGACAGCGTGCAGGAGAGAGCAATTCCTCCTGACACACAAATAGTCCCCAATCAGAAATCAACTTGCATTCACTGTCAGCACACATCAACCATATAGGTTACAGTGATTTGGCTCTGTGCGACAAATCCACGACTCCATGATATCACAGTGGGGGGGGGGCATACCGTGGTTTCTTTAAATATTAAAAGCAGAAGGAGCTAAGCAGGGGCAGAGTAACACATTGAGAAATCTTTGTTTTTCTGTCGGTATCAATCTTCTTTCCCATTAGAGGGGGATGGGGCCCTTATCTGTGTGTTTGTTTTGTTGTGTGTGTGTGCAAACCAAAATGTTTGTTGGGGTTTGACCTCATATCTTGAAGATGGTGTGGATGCATGAGGGGAGAGGTGGGGGGGGGGGGGTGCTTACCTAATTGGCTGCATGGTGAGTGTGTGTGCGTGTGTTTTTTATCTAATGGGCTGTCTCCTGAGTGACGTATTTCGCTAGCGAGATGTACGAGGAGAGAAGAAGAGGAAGAGAGAGAGAGAGAGAGAGAAGACAAGTTTTTGGGAGGCAGAACGAACTAAACATGTGCTCCATACATTATCAGAACATATGGTGCCCACTGTGCAGCAGGAGCAGGCAGAGCGCCACAGCGCAGCCCCTCATCCACTCATCTATCGAGCCAGTCTCTCAGCTCCCACTACTCTTCCTCCTCCTCCTCCTCCTCCTTCTCTCTCTCTCTCTCTCTCTCTCTTCCTCTCCAGCTCTGTCTGGTTAACTCAATAACATCCACAGCCTCCTCTCTTAACTCTGTGTTTTTTTAAAAACTGGCAGGCAAGGCAAAGAGGAAAAAAAAAACTCAGCCTGCTTCCTCTCATCCTAGACGACTGGCACTGGCTCTCGTCTCCTCCACACCTTTCTCGTGCTGGATGCTGCGCACTCATCGCAGAGCTTAATCCGAACCAAAAAGGATTACTTCAATCGCATTAAAATCGAAAAAATGACAGCCCTTGGTGCGCACCATGATGATGACACTGCATTGAGACTATGTTTACACCTGAAGAAAATTACTTCTGCTTGCTAGATTGTAGGGGATGTCCCAATCAAGTTTTTTATAGCCTTGAACTAAATAACAGCTGCAAACTACTAAATCTGAACTAAAAATATTAAGTTGGTAAGTTTCAATTATTGATATGAGTAAAAGTTCAACAGGGGGAATATGACTGCCTGGCATCATAGCTCATCGAATCCATGCATTTATGCAACCTCAGCGTCTGAAATCAAATAATATCATAATATACTGTAATAAAGGGAGAGCTTCACTAGCAGGCTGACGTGGAGAGGACTGAGTTCAGTGAAGAAAATTTTTTTTCAGATGCCGATCAAATAAAAGACAAACAAAACAAAAACAAAAACCCAGTCGGCCCCCCTGATAACGATACTTAAAATCGACTGGGAGACATCACACTAATTTGTCTACTTGTGAACAGCAACACCAATTACAGTAGACGGTACTCCAACACACTGTGTGGTTCAGAAAGTGGTCAGATGGTCGAATGCAGCTGCCTGTGTGTCTATGCGCATGCATGCTGCATCAAAACGAGAGGGCTGCTCTTTAGTTAGCTCATGAAATCATTTAAAATCAGCCCACTCTGCACACACACATGCACACACACACACACGCGCACACACACGCACACACACACACACACACACACACACACACTTGTTTGATGTGTAATGAGAGAAACCATTAGCAGTAAAAATGGGCTCTCCCCACCCTGCCGCTCAGCAGATCTTAGTAAGAGCCACAGTTACACGTCTATTTATACATTCACTCCTCTTTAGATTTTCTTCTTCTCTAACAGGGAGCAGTTTGTGCAGCACACATCGGGAAGGCTGCATTCCTCGTGTCTTCTTCTTCTTCCTCCTCTGCTGCTTCCCTCCCTCTGTCTCTCTTCCCATCCCCCCTCTCTGGCTGTCTCCTCCCTCTCTATACCCTTCCCCCAGCTCTTTCCTGCTCTGTGCCTCCCTCCCTCCCTCCGTCTCATCAGGCTATATGCAGCAAGGCACAAATTCATCAGGGGAAAGAGAGACAGCAAAGGAGATTGTGGGGGTTTGAAACCGAGAGATGGTTTGGACTGAAAGAGAGCAAAACAAGAGCGAACGACAGACTAACGGGGAATGAAAGGAGGAGGAAGGGGTGAGCCAGATAGGGAGAGACAAAGAGAGAGAGAGGGAGAGAGAGAAAGAGGGGAAAGGATGGAGGAGGAGTGGGTCAGTGGGAGAGCAGTGAGGAGGAGGAGGAGGAGGGAGAAGCTCGCTCTCGCTACAGCGATGGGCGTTCCTCTCCCTGGTTCCTGCGAGGTCAAAAGTTTACCGTGGTTTTAATTTCACCTTTCCACAGCCAATCAGAACACGTCTTCCGCTGCTGAGGGAACTTTGACCCACTCAGAGAATCTGACTGTAAAGATCTGAAGCCCACCTCTGCTTCTCCACCAATTCTCTTCTTTTCTCCACTTTCTACTTGTTTTTTTTATTTTTATTCCCACCTTTTTTCCAGGCAGACCCCCCCTGCCCCCCCTCCATTCCTCCCCCTGCCCCCCCTCCATTCCTCCCCCTGCATGTTTATTTGTCCTTGATCACAGAGGACCAAAAAAAAAAAACAGTTGTTGTTGATCTTAGGGGATATCGAGAAGGGGAAAAGGGAAAAAAAAAAATAGGAATAGGATTTTTTTTCTTTTCAGTACTTTTCTGCTGTTTTCCCAAACAGATGCCACCGAGGCAGCATGTGGGTCGAAAAACCACAAGATCAACAGGATGAACAATGCACGCCACAGCACTGGCACAGGGGGTCCACAGTCCATGTTAACGCCATGTGATCAAAACAACACACACATAAATACTCACAGGCCGACTGCGGAGACACACCCCACATGCAGCCAGTGTGCTGAATGGTGGGTGTATAAGCAGCCCTATGTGTGTGTGTGTGTGTGTGTGTGTGTTTGTGTGTGTGCACTGGCATGTGAGTGTGGAGAGAGTGTGTGTCTATGAAGGGGGAGGAGGCTGCAGTTAGATCATAGCATCAGAGAGGGGAGGGGTGGCTCTGCAAATAGAGCGAGCAGAGTTGGCATGGCTGGCGACGGTAAGTAGAATGGCTTCAAGCCTCTTGTAAGGAGACTGGGCCGCCATTCGTGTGTTTCTCTACAGCCTCTTCATCACTGTCTGTGTGCGTATGTACGTGTTTGATTAATTAACAGCCTCGGCCACTGAAGAAGCTCCCTGTTGTTCTATTCTTCCCACATTAACTGCACAATTGCGCCCACCCTCCTCCTCTTCCATCCACCTGACTGCGATAATAAGGCGCACGCAGGCGCGCGCACACACACACACACACGCACACACACACACAGGCACACATCCTCATGAGAGCGGCAGGCTGTGAATATCATGAGTGTGTGAACAGACTCCGAGACGTGACGAGATGTATAGACACCCTCCACCTGTAGCCGACTTTCTCTTAACAGGCGCTGCGCTTACATCCAGCTCTCCACCCACAAAATAAAATATGTCTGTTCCAATCAGCTGTCTGGTGATACTTTATTTATTTTTTTTCCACTGTCAACAAACCCCATTAAAAATACTACAATCAGCAATAAATATATCCAAATCCTGGTATATCTTATTAACACATCAATGATCCAAATTGTTGCAATGAGTGACATGTTTCTTCTTTACAATGAACACAGACTGTACTTTATTTTTAGTCCATCCCACACACACCGTCTGCTGTCAAACAACAAATCCCCAGATTAAAATAGTCCCCCAACAAATACACTGTTTAGTCTTGTTCGGGTTTTATTTCCTACAGTAGATTTACTGCCAGTAACATATATGAACAAATATAGAACATCGCCAGCTTTCCATTTAAGTTGATAATATAGTTTTGTAAATGTTTACAGTTTGGTCCGACAGCTTCTCCAAGGGCTTAAAAACTTGATTAAGGTAGGACAACCACAGGGCTAAGACTGTGATGGTAACTGCATCACTGCAGTCATGTGATGCCTACCACGGGGTTGACCTCATTACCGTCAACACCGCAAATTTTGTTTTGAGATTTTTGGGACAAGTTGGGAACGCAGCCTCTGACAAGAGAGAAGACAGAAACTCAAAGAGTCTCTTAATAGAGAAGAGAAGGAAGCAAGATGGCTCACTCCTTAGATACTGCCACCATGAGCTCCAGAAAAAAAATATGTTTTTAATTCTTTTTTTACCACTTGCCCGATTGGACAAGTGAAATGCTAGATTTAGTGGCCCAAGGTGGCATTTTAGGTGCCCCAGTCAAGCAGGCGATCCTTATTGTTGAGCCCTTTAGCGTGACGGCGAACAGCATGAGGCAGGGACTTCAGTCTGTTGGCTGCTTCGATGCTCTCTGCTCCGGTGATGACTGTCAATGAAGTCGGCCAAACCACTTTAGAACCAGGCATCGCAGTCATACACAGGACTAAGAGAAACCAACTATATGTTCTCTATGGACTACATTATCACTAGATGTTGTAACTGACAAGGGCTTGAAAAAACTGGCTATGACTAGTGCTGAAACTAGTGAGCCAATTAAACATTTAGTTGACCGACTGATTTTCCCTCTTAAATAATCAAGTTTTATTAAAATTGTTTTGTTGATTGAAAAAATGCATTAATTAACCAGGTCTTTCAGCAATGCTACAATGGAAGATTTCCATTCTCTTTGTAGAGAATTGTATCCCTTATAAGAGAGAACTGTACACCAGGTAAAAAGAGGAGCAGCATTTATCTTAAAACATTTACAGATTTGACAAGCTCTCATCAAGGGTGGTCACCTCCACAAGATACTTCTGGGACAATTAATAAAGTACAGAAAGGGTAACGGACTGATTTGGGCGTTCTAGTATTTCTTGTAGGTTGCCCAAGAACTCAAACCTTTCAAACTTTCTTTTCCAAAAAGTACTGTTGTAAAATCCAGCTACCCACAGTCAACCAACAAGTAGAGAATTGTGTCATCGCTGAGATTTATCTTTCCACAACCGCCAGCCATTAACACACCTTCAGTGTCTCAGAGTAAACAGATCAGCTTACATCTCAGTGGTGTTTCATCCATCTTTCTCTCATCGCTTCAACCTCGTAATTGGGCATTTTAAGACCAGTTCTCCGGTGAGACCGAGGAGCAGTGGTTTGTTTCATGGCAGTGTCACATTCATGGTGTATGAATGGTGGTAGTGAGTGAGTGAGAAGATGTTGAAATGGCTTCCTGACTTGTTATAATCAGTACTAATACAAAATGTGTGCATGTGAGCATGAGCAAACTGTTTCTTCTCTATGAGATTCAGCTTAAGTTTGTCTCAAGGCCCCGTGAGTTAATATATTGATTTGTTAAAGTTGTTGTTTTCTATTTTAGGTGCTACTTGTACATTAAAAACCTGTAGAAAAAAACAGATACAAAGTCTCACAATCTCACAAATATGGGAGTTTAATAATGTGTAAAACAGCCCATCATGAAAACAAGCACTCTAACCTGCCTAAGCTGCAATAGTAAAATGGTCTGTAACACCTTGCCTGAGGGAGTGAGGCCCCAGTGTTACCCAAGGGTTTAAGGTTACACAGTAAATGGACTGTTTGAAAAACACTTGAAATTTAACAATGTCAACCGCATTGCCCATTCTTCTGCTTCTTGAAATCCCCAACCCCCCTGTGACACTAAAACCAGAGACCCTCTTCTCCTCCCTGCCTTCTTTCTTTCTCCCTTTTGTGTAGGAGGAGCAAATGGAAACTGTGAAACTGAGCAAAGCTTGTGGAAAAATCAGCATCACAGTGTCCCTAACCCTTAACCAGGATCTCAGTTTTGTTTTGTTGGTAAACACAAACTCTAAAAGCACTCAAAAAACAAACACACACTGCACAGTGTTTGTGATAGCACCGTAATCACATGGCAACAAGTTGCCCGACCCCTCTCCTTAACTCCTCTGGCTATATTTCTGTTCTTTTGTGCAGCTGAAGAGAGTCAGGACAAAGGTTAAATGCAGAGCAGTCATGAATTAGTCCTAACTAGTAATAGTTTAATTTGTTTCGGAGTAATGTGGAGTCAAAAGGACAAGTGTCAGAATTCTTAGAGCAGGCAGCAAAGCAAAGAATAAAACAGGATATAGAAACAGGATTATAAACTGTGTTCTATATGTCAGTGCCTGTGCAATAAACTAAATAAAAAACTAGAATTACCGCCTCGCGCTTGTATGCCTCTGCGCACCAAACAATTTGCAATTTCCATCCACGTCTGTCCAGACTCATATAATATATGTCGTGACTGATAGCATTTCGTCACATGGTGCAACACCTGAAGCTGAATATCAGCAAAACCAAAGAGCTTGTGGTGGCTTACAATGCTTCGAATATGGATGTTGCTGCAAAGAAGCTCCAAATACTAAAGCGTGGATGCCTTCCACACACATATTCAACCCAGCAGCACAGAAGATCTATACAATCTCATCTCCCCTTCTGTTCCTAACTTGCTGCAAAGAAGCTTGAAATTCTGAAAAGTGGAAACACATCTTCAATTTGGCAGCACAGAAGATCTATTCAATCAGCACAGTTTCAAGGTGGACACCCAAAATTAGTGTCACCAATTCAGTATCTGACCAAATGGGAAATATGGCCACAATCCCCCCCTTCTGTTCCTGAGTTATGTTGTTGAATAATGGCCAGAAAAGTGTTTTTTGCAGATTATTATGATGTTACAGTGAAGCTGACCTTTAACCTTCTGGATATGAAATGTCATTAATTCATCTTTGCTATCCTGTTAGACAATTTGGGCAGAGGTCAAAGTCGACATTTGTGCCAAATTTGAAGAAATTCCCTCAAAGCATTCCTGAGATATCGCATTCACAATCATGGGATGGAAGGACGGACGGATGGACAACCTGAAAACATAATGCCTCCGGACACGGCATCATCGTCGGCATAAAAGAAACACCAATTCTTCGATGCTTGAAACAACCTAGTTTGTACAAAGTTTGTACCTAGTTTGTACAGTTCAGAAACTGTTAGACAATCCAGCAAGCACTTCATTTAGAAGCTTACGGAGTCGTTTAGCCCTGTTAGCTTGCCAAACAGCTCATTCAACACTCAAGTTCTTACTTATCACTGAAAATGGTATGAAGCTGCTCCCTTGAACACGTCATAGTGGGATAGACCTGAATACAGGAACCAAAATGCTAAATTAAACTCAGTGGAACCCGGTTCAACTTTATTTTAAATGCAGCAAGCAATGCAGTCATATTCCGCATCTCGTCGTAGTGTCGTGCCTAGATTACTAGACTGCGTACGTGACGCAGACTCTAGCAGGTCCTCGCAAACTCATGGACACGAAAAGTATTCGGCTTAACTGTACTGTTTGTCATGAGGGAAGATAAAAATGTTTTTCTGCGGATAACTTCTCAGATTTGTAATCCTGTGTAGTGAGTATTTTTCAGCTGGAAACCTTTTTTTTCTTATTTTTAAAAAAAAATCACAGTGCTATTTTGAGTCTGAACGCACACGAAGCACCTGAGCACACCTGGCCATTCACTGTGGGCGCAGACTTTCAGACGGTACACAGCAGCCAGATCATGTGAAAGACTTTCACAACACTAGACAACATTCTTCACGACACGTTTTTTTCTGCTGAACACCACTGACTTCGAACTACAGGTGTCCTCCAGGTAAATTATTAATGACTTGTTTTATTTTACTCCCTGCACCTCTGTCTGTCTCTGCTCCCGTTTCTCTCACTTTTGACTGTTTTCTCACTCTGCCTCCCTCTCATCCCATCATCTCAACCCTCTCCTTCTGCCTTACCTCCACCCTCTCTGTGTTTTCCCTCCCTCCTATTCTCTGTGCAAGTCTAGAGTGGAGATTGTTGTTATTTTTAGCAGTAGCGAGATAGGGACAGAGATCGTGCTGGGCTAATACTAACTCTCCACAAGGCCTGTCACTGTTGTGTGAGAGAGAAACAGTTTTCAATTTACAAGTGTTTCCACCGTGTATGCTGTAGTATCACAAACATTATTAAGCCGCTTTCACTCGAGTAGACAGAGAAGTCTCTGATAACAGGCGTCCACCCTAGTTAGAGGAACAGTCCGTGATTAAAACGTAAACAAAGGGCGGCACAACCACCAAAACTCAAAACAGAACAGAACCTGGCTCCAGATGATGTCACCAGTGCAAGATGGCAGCGCTCATGTCTGGGATATTTTGGCTTTATTGTGGTACAGTGGAAGTGGGGGCGTCCATCTTTATTTATGTCAATGGTTTTAACAGGACGTCTCTGGTCTCATGGGTTTGCATTCAGCAAAACCTGGTCTGGCAACTCTGCTGCTTTGTGTCCATCCACCATGTTAGCAACGTTAGCCTGTTCGTTAACAGTGCACAGCAAGGATGAATCAGGTTTACAATGATTTTCACTGAAGGTTTGAACTTGCCATGCATCAGTCAGAGGTGAATTTAACCAGCGCTCTTTGATGATGCTACTGTATGTATGAATATACCTGGAATTTATACTAACAACAAAACTAAGTGTTACTGAGCAAGACATTAAATCCACACCAGCTAAAGGAGGACTGATTTGAAGCCGAGCGTGACCTTATCAATATCGACATTGCGACAATATTGGAGGGATGATTATTGGGTGCTTTCACAAAATATTAACAGGATGAGATTTTCTTTAAATACTCATCGGTAATGTGAATATAATGAATATGCGGGTAAAGAAAAACGGTATGGCAAGTTCTGGTAAGTGAGGACCACCTTCCCAAATAAAATCATCAATCGTTTGTCTCATGATATTCAAATGTAAGTGGTCACTGAAATTATGCACTTTAATTTGGCATTTTTTAATTTATTCAAATTATTGAGCCCCTTTAGATATAAAAATAACTATCTTTGTAAATTACAAAGCCCACAGAGGATGCCCTGAGGTCCACTAGTGGGCCCCGGCCCCCGGTTGAGAGTAGCTGACTTATGCTATATCAAGCTATAACGATCTAAGAGGATTTCTAGTCTCGATATGGATATAATATCGATATGTTGCCCAGTCCTAGGGTAGATGCTACTGAAACGTTAAAGGCATAGTAGGCGATTGTGGAAAAACCAGCAAGACTTTTATTTTGAAAGAATCACACAATCTCTTTTTGTTCATAGCCGCCTCAAATACTGTCTTTCTTTTGCGACCGAAAGCTGTTGTAGGCACTTTCTCTGCCATTCTGCAACTCTTCTTCTTCTTTAGTTTTTTGGTTCTGCAACTGGCTTGCTAGCTGTAGCTATTGCCTCTGCCTCTGCCTTCTAGAAGACTGGTCACGCGCCCCAATGAGTGCTCGGCATCGCACGGGCAGAGTGCGTGCAAGCAGGAAGTAGCCAGGTTGGTAGGTTAACAGACAGGTAGGCCATCCACTTATTTTCACCGGACCGTTTTTTCTGATTGGACAGGCTTTTTACAGCCCTGCCACTGCCACAGACAAGGATTTTATTTTATTTTTCATTGTCGGAGCATTTAATTTATTCATTGCTATCGGTATGTTACGAGAATGTCAAGTAATGTCACAGAAAGTGTTCTGAAAAGAATCGCCTACTATGCCTTCAAGTTTGGGCGATCTGGAGAAGTGTGGCATGTCATTCACTTCACAATGACACAGCATTTTCAGACCACTTCATCTCTTTAATACGTATGGCTTCCCATCAAAATAAAGGATATTGGGATGGAACAGAGAGGGATCATTAAAAACCAATCTTGATTAAATGGGATATCAGTTACAGAAACCAAGATAGTTTTATCTGATGAAGGGACGGCAAAGTACAAATAATCTGTTGGTTTTTTCATACATTTTTCATTGATATCTGCCCTCCTGTTACTCCATAGTTATCGGTTCAAATGGATGCGCCTACACACATATTTGACCAGGCAGTTTTTCACAGTGGACTAGGTCACGTAGCAAATACTTGGAGAGGGAAAGGTAGTAATTTCCCCCAGCACACTACACTCGATTCTAGCAGCGATGTCAGCAGCCTATCAGTCAATCAGTCTTCCGTTAGTCAGGCTTTATCAGCTCAATAAACATCACCAGCAGCCTTCTAGATCTGAGGCTGTTCACCTGATGGTTACCTGAGTGGGCAGCCGAGTCCAACAGGAGATGATATTTCATCCTCGGCATCATGTCTAACTGAGACACAGGAACATGCACGTACTGTATGCAGAGCAAGAAGCAGAAGGAGAGGAGAATCTTAACCCAAGTCTTCTGTTTGGGTGAAGTCTGATTTTGCTGGACAACACCTAAAAATACACAATGCACAGCTATAAAAAAGCCCCCAGAAGAGGGACACAAGAAGAACCGGAATCTTTGTCTCACATTGCATCGAATAAATATTTAAATTCTGGCCCCCTTTTCTCTTAAGAGAGCACGCCGATGTCACTGCCTGTTTACTACGACTCGGATCTCGCAGGACTAACAGATTCATTGTGAGGGAGGGCGGCAGTAAAAGAAAATGAGAGAGGAAAAGCTGATCCAACCAAAGACGCTCCCTCCCCTCTGCCTGAGCTGAAGATGATGCACGGAGCCCTCCTTTCACTTCCCAGCTTGGCAGGAACAGATGAGTGAAGGTAGTAACTCCGTTTAGTCCCCGTCCACAGCAGAATGTGAAATTCAGCACTTTGACTAAAGCCTGAGCCTGCATCTTCTCTGCATGTCATGTGCACACTTTTCAAAAAATCTCCTGAGTCATGTTGCACTGAGAAAATGTCTCTTACACAACTGTTCATGGGGTTAAAGGCATGGGTATCACCTACTGAGCCTCCACTATTTTCTTATGGATGTTGCGCAGGTCACTGAAACTAAATGATTGATGTTATACGGCCACTCAAATTGCACACAACAGATTAGTTCTTCATTGTTTTTTCAGTGCTAAAGTGTGTCAGATGCATCAACAGTTATCATGGCTAACTGTGGAGCCTAAATAAAATTTCTGTTTCTGTCTTCTTGGAATAAGACACTTTTTGTCACAGTTTTATTACATGTCAATTGAGCACAGGCCATTTGGTGGTGCCATGTCCACGAACAAGGCAGGAGGCATCTCTCTCCTAACCTGCATATTAACTTTCACTGCAATAAGATTTTTTTCAGAAATTGGTCCAAGATATCCTGTCGAACCTCCTGTATGTTGAAAATACGGCTATTAAAATGAAGGTTATAATTAGAAATTAGTTACAAGTTATAATTCAGAGTTATGCCTTGAGACTGAGGGGCCGACTGCCGACTGTGATAGACCCAAACATCTCTGCTTCTTCTGTCAATGTGAAGCCCCTTTCAGACACAACAGCACCGCTGCGCTCTGAAATCCATTACTTCAAATGGCTTTGCGCGGCGCAACTGCAGTTTCTTCGCTGCATTGAGAAAAGGAGCTTGTGCCCAAAGTTCAAACTGGTTAAACTTTGACCTCTGCACACTATGACGAATACCCACATGGTAAATAGAAACAAGGCAGCCAGCAGGGCGCAGAACTGTAGGAGGCAAGAAGAACGAGGAGCTGATCATGTGTGTATCTGAATTCCCAGAACTGTACGACACAAGTTTACGGTCGTATCGAGACCTCGAGAGGAAAACTATATCAGGATATTAGCATATCAGGTGTGTTTTAACAGGTAGTTTGTAGGTAAGTAATGTGTGGTGCCTAACGTTATATGATTTTTTAAAACTATTTTTTTTTGGGGGGGGGGGGGGGGGGGTTGCCTTTATTTTACAGGGACACCCGAAGAGAGAGTGGGGGGTGACATGCAGCAAATGGCCCAGGCTGGAATCGAAACCGGGCCGCTGCGGTGAGGACTCAGCCTCAGTACACTCTACCAGGTGAGCTACTGGGCGCCCCTAACGTTATATGATTTAACTTGGTTTTGATGACATTGATGAACCCAACATAGATGTTACTTTATATTATTGCTTCCTTTTTAATTGTTTTTATTGTGTAAGGAAGGAAGGAAGACTGGTGACCTCTTTGTGAAAGCTGATGGGGATCCAAATAAAGAATAAATAATAAAGCAGTGACTAATGTTAGTGCTTATGCAAGGTGCTGTTGTGTACAGTATGTTGTAACTGAGCTTGACAGGAGGTACTGATAAACAAGCCTCTGTGACATCACAGCAGCATCAGTGTGACCTCGGAAGGGGAGGTGGTGGGGTGGCCAATCAGACGAAGCCAGCTTGGCTGACTCGCTGCTCCACACCAAGGTGAAAAGGTGGGGGTAGTGGACCTTGGAGTGCTCTCCTGCTATCCTGAGATGAGTGATGCTGCTGCTGTTGACACTGGAGAGAGGAGCTGGTGGATGGAGATGGGGGTGCGTGTATGTGTGTGTGCATGTGTGTGTGGTGGGGGTAGAGTGATATAGGTGGTGTGGTGGCTGAAGGGAAGGCAGGACGGGAGTGAATTAAGTTGAGGAGGTGGTCACGTAACAGCTGGGTTCAGGCAGAGTTGAAGCGACTTGCTAGCTGTGCTACAGCTGGGAACGTTTACCTCAACTTCTACCCCATAAATGTTTGTATGAGTCTGTGTGTGTGTGTGTGTGTGTGTGTGTGTGTGTGTGTGTGCGTGTGTGTGTGCGTGCATGCGTGCGTGCACACATAAAGGAGCTCTAAAACACATAAACTAGGCCTGCATTTTTACAATGGAAAATAAGTTAAAAAAAACAGAGCTCCCCTCCTTAGACACACACATATACACACCATACAGACACACACCCCTCTGAGGACCCCTCTAATAAGCATCTTTTACTTTACAGCAAGAAGAAACGTGAAACTAAGCCCCTCCTCCCTCCTAAAATCCAGCTCCCCTCTGCTTGAGGCTCACAAAAAGGTGACAGAATTTGTTTTTCTAAATCCCCTCCAAACAATGACACACACACACACACACACACACACACACACACACACACACACACACACACACACACACACACACACACAC